>JANSVA010083884.1:0-11305 GCA_025504915.1 Erythroxylum reticulatum
AAAATTAATATTAACATATAGCACCTAATAATATAGTAACAATAATCAGTAATAATAATTAATAATGGATGAAAAAATTGTAAGCTCACAATTTACAGGCAATTAATAATAATCATTAATGAATAGTAACATAATGATAACTAAATTAAAAATAAATGTATATTGTGAAAGAATTAATAAGAATATGTCTATTTATTAATCAACATTAACAAAAAAAGCTAAAAATGAAAAACCAAATAACATCCACTGTTGTGATTGAAGAAGTCACAACCGCATGGGAGTGATGCGCATGACTACTAAAGAGGTATATATACACTTAACAAAGAGCTATACATATTAACATATTAGTATACAAAAGTTAATAATAATTAACAATTGTAATCAATTAATAATGTAGCCTTGTCACTAACATATATACCTAGCATTAATATATAATATTAATATATAGTAACTAATAATATAATAATTTGTCATAACTACAAATAGGTGTATATATTAAGACATTAATATATACATAACTTAACAAAAATTAACAATTAATAATACAGGTTTATGATTAAGATTTAAATTTAATATTAGTATATAAAAATTAATAACAATGAACAATTAATTTAAAATAATTACACAGTTAATTAAAAAATTTATTTTGTATATTTATGTAACTGTTATCACTGAGTCTATATATTAAAGATTCATAGGCGTGCGGTTTAACATTAACTTATTATTGTTAATTATTAATTATTATTAAGTATTATATACTAATATTATTTAAATATATAGCTCTTCATAGCTATGACTAATAAGTCACAAACGTGAATTGCATATTAATTATTCTTATTATATTATTAAGTAGTATATATTAATATTAAGTATATTAATTAATTATAATTATAACAAATCACAGTCGTGCCTAGAAATGAGTCTATGCATGAGTCACGGTTATGACGATTTAAGTCACAGTCATGACAAAAGCATAATGCGTAAAAATCAAAGTCGTTCATGAAATGGACAGTGAGATGGAAACGTGCTCACTCTTAGTAAATGGTAAGTGCATCATAAACATCGCCCCTTTTAAGAACAAAACACAAAACATAAGAAAAGGAAAAAAAAAAAAAGGATGGCATGAGTCACAGGTGCGACAGTGAGAGGTAAGGTGTAAAGAATGGGAGTCGTCGAATGAAATAGACGGTGGGATGGAATTGTATGGTTATCCATCCCATTGTCCTACTTAAGGAATGTCTTATGAGAACATAACATTTATATGTTTAAAGAAGAAATCATGCAAACTCGTTTGATTGACAAGTATTCAGAAAATAAATAATTGTCTTGTCACATCTTTTAATTAAACATAATCTCTTATTGGCAGTTAGAAGATTATAAGAGGGTGAATTATTTAGAATACATCGAAAAAGTGATAAAAAACGTCCTGACGAAATTTATAGTGAAAAGTCAAATTCTTACGACGGTAATAAGTGTATTTGAATTATGGATATTAGGAACGTCAACTATGTTTAGTTAGTTATAATGAAAATGTACAAGAAAGTTTTGGTTGGTGATGATTAGTTTTATTAATTTATTAATTAGAACCTATTAATATTAATTTTTGAAGGGAAGTATGTCTGGTTCTCTTTAAAACTATCTATATTTTATATGTATTGAAGACAGTGCGAGGAAATTAAAGAATCATGATCGCAAATAATTTAATTTGAATCAATATTTAATCATAATTTTTAAAAAATTTTATTTAAACTCGGTGGCACCTAAAAATAAAAACAATTCATATTTAAATTATAAAAATTGACAACAATCAAATGTAGAAAGGAAAAAGCATAAAATTATATACGCACCTCGTTTTGTCACCACACCATATTATCATTTCAAGAAATATAAATTTTAAAAATCATTTATGATCATTTAGACGAATAAAAAGGTAAAAATAAGGCTACAGATAATTATAATAATTTTATCCTATAGATAATTATAATATAATGTACATGGACAAAACGTAATGTAAATATAAAATAACAATATACAAAATCTGATAAATCCTTAGAGTATTAACATCGTCAGTGTCTTGAAAAACATTCAAGGCAAGTAATTCCTATGCTGTAATGCTTCTCATAATAAAGGTGTTTTACGTTGATAACTGTTGAATTTAATAGCAAAATAAAAATTATTGGGATTAATGTAAATTCCAAAATTAAAGGTAAAAGTAGGAATTATAGGCAATAAATTTTAAAAGCTTACAAAGTAAGATAAAAAAACCTGCTAAAATTTGACATGTTTAAAATCTACATGTGTTGGGCATTAACCTATGTATTAACACCATTGAAATCTACCAACAATAATTATCAACAAATTACAACATTAATCATAAACAAATTACATTTAATTAGTGACCTTTTTTCCCCTGGTATGAGTTTTGTTGGAACCAATAACAAACGGTGCAAAATCGTTTTTCCTTAGCAATAACTCTTCGAAATAAAGGGAAAAGAGAAATTGAAACAAATAAATCATAAAAACCAGTATGAAATACATATGGAACGGCCTTGATCAGCTTTTTACTTTAGGCGTAATAGTTAATTGGATGTATATTTTGCATGTGTCAAATATTGTAATACATCAGAAGATACAAATATGAATAAATATTCTATCACAAATATATGCAATTGTGACTAACAAAATTTTACGCAAATATTCTAACACAAATATGCAGTTATGACTAATAAAATTATACGCTGAAAAAGGAACAAATAAATTTTCATATTTCATATGTATATAATACTAAAAGATACATAAACAAATAAGGCATCAGAAAAATTAATAACAATGCCAAATCTTACCTAATGTAATAGGTCATTCATAGGAATCAAACCAAAAAGATACATATTTGCTAAGAATTATAAAGAGAAGAACTCAAGTAATTAAAAAAATGGTTATTACACTTCAACTAAACATAAGAATGGGAAACAATTACCCTCTTGATCAAGCAAGTTAAACACTAGCTCTATGAGGTAACTCTGTGTAGATGCATTGAAAAGCCAGCGTTTACCTACCAACATCGCGGGCAAAATAATAGATCTCATACAAGTAAGATATTGAAAAATGCAAAATTGTATTCGGTTGGCAAATAACAAAGGATTCTTACAATTTTTTTCTTCACGTGCAATAGTGGTTGATAAGTTTCTCTCAGCCAAGTGTTGAACACTGACTAATGTTATTTGTATATATACCTACACACTGAAAACATAGAAATTATAGTTAGAACTTAATAATAGAGGTTAGGAAAATATATAAATGTCGAAGTTAATAAGAAACAGAGCTAAACGATGCATAACGATGCAGTCCAAGTCAAATGATCATCGACTAATTTTGGTTATTTCTTTCAATAGTAGAAAGTTGACATAGGTTATCTTTGATTCATCTGAAGAACATAAATCATTTTCATATTTAAACTAACAGCTTAGACCAAGGGAAAAAAACAAGAAGAGAAGAAGCCGATGGGAGAGAAAGAGAGGAAACCGGAGGAATTAGCATATAAGAAGGTTCCAGGGAAGGAGAAGAATAAGAAACTGAATTGAACTGCTTAATAATTAATTACAACATAAATTAATAATAAAACACAGATGCAACAGAAGTAGAATCATTTATTAATTAGGTAGATAGATTTGTAGTATATGTTATAGATATTATAAAATTTTGTAGAATTTGTCTACTTCGTATAGTATTTATGTCAGTTTTTAATTTAGAAGTAATAATAAAAGTTAGTAAAAGACGTAAGAGTTATTTAACATTCAACAGTTAATAATAAATAAAGTTAGTGGAGATGAAAGTTTCATAAATAACAGTCAACTAATAATAATTATGAATTAATATAACACAATTATAAGTAAACAAACATTTAAATCTTAATTAAATTATGTTATGAAAGGATTAACAAAGAAATTCCTATTTATTAATTAACAGTTGAAAAAGTGTAGCACCTCACTCTTGTAAGACACGTACCTGACATCCAGAGTGATATCCAAATACGTACCCCATGAGGGTGGCATGCTAGGATAGTCGGTCAATCAAGTTTAATACAAAATTTTTTTTGAAACAATGCACGAATATTGCGGAAAATCAATAACAAATCGGGCCCACTTTATTCGTAAACATTTTCATTCACAAGTGTTACTACACTCATTATACATGTCATCAAATCTAGTAGTCATTTGGGCCCATTTCATTTACAAACATCACTCGTTACAATTGTTATTACACTTTATAATTTACACACATACATTGCACAATATTTGCGGAAATATAATTCAAAAACTGAAATCATTGAAGATTGTTATTGCAAAATATTGCACTTTATTACACTTTCAATTGCTATTGTTTTGACCAAGTGCCTATAACTGTCCTGTTTTCACTGTGGATACCGGGCTTATTAATAATTGTCCCGTATCTGTTGGAGATACCGGGCTCATTATACATTGTGAGCCTTTGACTCTTAATCACATTCTAAGCTTTTAGCTCTTTTTCACTTTTTGAGCTTTTAGCTCTTTTTTAGTGGCTACTCAGGTCACAATAGCCTTTATGTTATCATACATTCATGAAATGAAATGCACCAATTACATATGATCAATCAGTCACTTTATTTCACTTTACTCATGTCATTAGACCTTAGTTCGGCATTCAACATTTAACTTGAGAATCACATATTTTATTCACATGCACATTCACATTTTTCTTCAAAACTTTGTCTGACATTCAACAATCAAGTTGAGTATCACATATTTCGTCAAATTCACAAATAAGGAACACTTTGAATGATTTTTACATGCATTAAACACCTTGGATATTCAATATTTGGAATTAATACAATCATATTCACATTATATATCAATCATATCAGTAGTCATTCAATGCAGAAATTTAAAACAAAACAACAATGAATTGAGACCATCTAGGTCGACTCACAGTACACTCCAGACTAGCATTAGCTTCTATGATCCGAAAACGTTTCGATGCGGACGTTTTATCACGTATCATTATTATGCAAAACACATATTGCACACACATTATTAAATGCACAATTTTATGAACACTCAATCACATACATATGTACATGTGTTGTGTATAATGCATACTCAATGACAATCTCGGGTATCTTAACCAAAATCGCATCTTATGCTCATTCTCATTTCATAATTCATATATGTCTAATTGAACTTAGATTTACACTTCATTTGTACATGATCATTTTAAGTTCATCATTCAATCTTTATCCTTTGTATGTGTCTAGGTTATTGTTAGGCTTATACCTCAAGAACACTTAGTTATTCTAATATCATAACTCAATTTCTCTTCATTTCTTTTCTAACATTATTTGCTCTCATAATACCCAATTCTCATTCACATTTAATCACTTAATACATATTACTCAACTCCTTTGAATCACAACTCCTATCATATGAACATCTTCATTCACATTATACTTATACCTTTGGTACTTTGATAATATCAATTCATTCACTATGTTACAACCTCCATTATCACTTCAAACATATCACACATTAGTCACTTAATCAAAGCTTCATTCTAGTTTCAATTCAAACCTCATTTAAGCCTTAATTAAGACTAAATGGCCAATGAATGTCCGTTAGGCGGAGATCCATATCCGCTGAGCGGACCTTCAGGGGTCAGTTACAAAAATTTGAAAATTTGACCCTCTAGATATCAAAATCTCTTCTCGGGGTCTTTATAAGTTGTAGATCTCAAAATCCTCTTTCTAAGCATACTTAAATGACCTTAATCTGAGTTCTACAGAAAAAGTTATGCCTCTAATGTTTAACCCAATTTTCTCCTAATTTTCAATGACACTTGTCATTAAATCCCAATAGCATTCATAAAAATTCCACTGCCATTAAACTATTAATTCAACTACTATTCACCAATTATTCTGCCACTTGGCATTTTTCCTAGTCTAAAAATGCCCTTAAACTCCAGAAATTTCTTATATTTCACCAAAAATTCTAATTCACTATTAATACACTCCATCTCAGTTTTTAAGATACATAATCCATAATTCACATTAAAACAATCATTTATACCCAAAAAATGTCAAATGAGTACATGAATAATTCATTTTAATGTGTGCAATAATCAAATTCACATGTTTGTATGTTAATATTATGCATGAGTATGAAATGCATTATTCTAATCTCTTATTACCATTTCTCAATTACGTAAATCTAGGGTTCTAACCCTTATAATGGAAACGAGATGTTACAATTCTCCCCTTTAATAAATTTCTTCCTTGAAATTCTTATCTAATTGATGAAAAAGGCAGGGGTATTATTTCCTCTTATGCTCCTCCATTTCCCATTTAGCTATACCACTCAAATAATTTCTTCCAATTGATTATAGTCAATGGAATCAATCAATCTTTCATTTACTTATTCAAGTACCACACTATCTTAATTGTTTCCTCAATCTATTTCAGATTATTCACAATTTCACTTCCTATATCAATAACACACATATCATATCATAATAATATTTCCTAAACACATCTATATAAACCTGTGTGAATTCGAAACATCTTTTATTGGTAATACTAACTTATAAGTCAATGGTCCTATTCTCACAATAAATTTATATGGACCAATTTATGTCGAGCTTAGCTCCTCCTTTTTCCTAATCTAGGCACACCTTGCCAAGGTGATACTCTCATAAGCATTTCTTCTTTTGCTTGATATTTCACATCTCTTTAGTGTTAATACACTTAACTCCTATTACATATTCATTTCACTTATCAACACTATCTCGAATCAATTCTAGCCTTCAACCATTTTTAGGCCTTATTCTTTCAAATATAAAGATGGACAACTCTTTCTGTCGTATAATGCCTCATAAGATATTATAAGGATATCACTGTGATAACGATTGTTATGTTTAAAGTCACTCAAAACTATACATTGACCTCATGTTCCTATGAATTCCAAAATATAAGCTTTAAGCATATCTCCAATAGTTAAGACTATTGGCAACTCATACATGCAATCACTTGGTTATATATCCTTAGCTGTTAAACGCTATTTCGGTGTATTCCTACTAGATGTATAGCATAGGTTGATATTTATGCTTTCTCTAATAATATCTTTGCTTAATCATCTTTATCGGGTACACATACTTCTTATTTCCATCATAAGGTATCATTTTCTAATTCAAACTCAGAATTTAGGTTCACTTTAATTTCTCAGTAAGATTCATAAATTCTGAATCCTCAATTTGGGCCTTAGCGATTCTTTCATGTGAAACTGATCTTAAATTTAATAGCTAATAGTACTTTGATTTGCCCAAAATTCAACTTAACGTTCTATGCTCTCCATTGCACTAGATTTGGTAACCTCAATATCTGGATTTGTGTTATACCGTTATTGAATTTTATGTTCAATACATCATATTACAACATTAGTTTTACTGAGAAATACTCATTTATAAATCATAATCTTCAAGTAACTCTATCCATTGTCTCGATCTCATATTCAATTCTTTCAAATTCAATAATTACCTTAAACTTTAATGATCTGTATATTTATATATAGATCCAAAATGCTTCAATGTACATATAATGTATTGAAGCTTTCAAAGCAGTTACTATTATAGCAAGTTCTAAATCATGTATCAAATAATCAACTTATGAGACTTTAATTGTCTTAATGCATATGAAATCACTTTATTATACTACATTAGACTTCATCCTAATCTCTGGTGTGAAACATCATTATATACTACAAAATCTCCAAATCCAATGATATAATTAACATCAGTGTTATAATTCCTCAAAATTCTCTTTACATTCATCAGTCATATGATTTACATGTTTTTCCTCAATCATTTTTGTCAAAGGGCTAAGATCAGTGAAAACTCCTTAACAACTTCTAATAGTGTCCAATTTCTAGCTGATTCTAGAAACTCCAGGTCTCTTTTATATTCCTTGGAGTTTCTCACTTCATCAATACCTCTACTTTCTTTGGGTCTCTCAATATGCCATGTTTAGATACTATACAACCCAACATTTTATTGGATCAAGCTAAGATTCACTCTTATTAAACTTGGCATATAATTGTTTCTACCTTCATGATATGTAAGATTTAACTCAAGTATTCGAAATATTCTTCTTAACTTTTTGAATACATTCAATATATCATTGATGATCATAGTCATTAATTGATCTAATTTTGCTTGGATTGCTTTAATCTTTAATATCATAATATTGTTGGGGGAATTTGTTAACTCAACAGATATTGCCAAAACTCAATGTGCACATGATTAGTTCTCGTAATTCCTTAAGTAACTAATCCCTCAATGAGGCAATATTATCTCATGCTATTTTTTTGTTTCCCAATTCACTTCTTTTCTCGAATGATTTTCTCAATTCATTTAATTTCCTCTGATTTCACATTGTCTTATTCTAATGTCTGTTCATTCTTACTAGTTTCTCCACATATTTCAATTTATTGCAATCTTAACTTGCTATGTTGGTAACATATTCATCAAACCTAATTTGTATCCCCCATACATATTTGTATAGAATATTGCGTGTATCTAAGTTCTCCTCACATTAGCAATAGTGTCACCTTAAATTCAAGAATCCAATCACATTGTTGGATATTTTACATCAACAAGCTATATGTACTCTTTGTAGCATTCAACCTCTTTTATTTGAGTTTCTGTTAAAAATGGAACTACAATATTCACTTTTGATTTGTTCTATCATCATTCATTTTATTGAAGTAAATCATCTGGTCTACTTAATCTAATTCAGTGAAATTCTTGTTCAAAAAAAGATTTCTTACTACTATCATCTATATTGTTCATATAATTCTTATCAATAAACTGTTTTCATCATTTCTTATCGGTCATTCTTAGTACCTTAAGAAGATCAATTTCAACTATTTATAATATCTCAATAAGATCAATTTCTATCATAACTTCTATGATCAGAATACTCTTTATAATAAGGCTCAATGAAGCATTAAGTAGATTCATTTACTCTTACAGCATGGTATATACCATCAAGATCATTACATCTTATCTAGAGATGTATTTATGAACTTCACCAATTGATAACTTATGCTAAGGATACCTTAATCTCATTTGATTCTGGACAAAACTTCTCGTTTTACGCCTATCCTCAATCTTGTCTTGCTTCTTTTTCCTTCCTTTTACTCGAATTTATCACACAAAGTAACATCATTAACAATCTTAATCTATCCTCGATTGATCATTATAAGCACTTTCATGTGTTACTCTAATTCATCTTATTCTTTGAACTATAGGAACTATGACTAACAAATATTCAATAAGTCATAGATTGCTTCCTATATCATCACCAAACATATAACATATATATGCTAATAACATCATTTGTCAAAGTAATCACATTATCAACTATACACTCACAATGACAAATCAACTTAACCTTGACAACTTTTACATATATCGTTATCATTATCTCAACTTCCAATTACCATTATATTGTCCTACATACGTATGTTCACAATCAATTCGAAATTATAGATGCATAATCATCCTAAAATTCCGATCTCAATTCACTAACATATTCTTATGGTGGATCATAACTCTTGTCATATTAATCAAACAACCATTTCAGTTCCAAGGTCAACCTCTGAAGTTCACAGAAAGTTTTATTTTCTTTCAACTTGGCTTGTACACTTTAAATCTCGTCATTCATATTTATATCACTGCTTTCCTCAATCAGTCCACGACAATGTATTCACATCTATTTCACATTCAAAGATATACCTTCACAGTACAATATTGATGTCATATTTGATGATACATCCACAAATACAAATGTAGTGAATCTCTATCTGTCATATCAAACTATATATTATTTCTCATTTCTAGATATCCACAGACTTTCTTTTTCTCACATTCTAACAGATCATCATTCTTCTCATTATTTCTATCAGCTCAAACTCTTAACAAATGCTCATGCGTGTGACTCATATAAATACAACTCAGACTAGGGATTAGTTATTACTACCTATTATGACATGTCTAAAATGCATGTAACTTGACACATATTTCAAAAAACACCATTTGGGCTCTGATACCAAATTGTAGCACCCCACTCTCGTAAGAAACGTACCCGACATCTTGAGTGATATCCGAGTACGTACTCCATGAGGGTGGCATGCTAGAATAGTAGGTCAATCAAGTTCAGCATAAATTTTTTTGAAACAATGCACGCATATAGCAAAAAATCAATAACAAATCAGGCCCACTTTATTCATAAACATTTTCATTCACAACTGTTACTACATTGGTTATACATATCATCAAATCTAGTAGTCACTTGGCCCATCTCATTTACAAACATCACTATCCATAATTGTTATTACACTTTATAATTTACACACATACATTGCACAATATTTGTGGAAATATAATTCAAAAACTGAAATCGCTGAAGACATATAGATATGCAAATTGATCCCAACCTCTATCTTTTACTCGAATGTAGTGGCTAGACTCCAATTTGTCTAACTAGAGATTTTCTCTAAGCTTGAAAAATGTTACAAATTTTAGGTGAGTTTTGCGAACTTAGTGAGTAGACCATTCTCGATTGCTCACTCAATCACATAACACATTAACACATATAATCATGTAATCCATATAACTTCATCAATTCATCATGATGAGTCACATACATTTCATCTTCACTTAAAACATATATCACATTTAGAAATCAGTCAAACTATTTAAATCATACACATCAGATGCATATACAGTATTCATGAGACTCACTGTCAATTATCATTGATGTGACCAAGTGCTTATAATTGTCTTGTATCTATTGTGGATACCGAGCTCATTAATAACTATCTCGTATCTGTTGGAGATACCGGGCTCATTATACATAGTGAGCCTTTGGCTTTTAATCATATTTTGAGTTTTTAGCTCTTTTTCACTTTCTGAGCTTTAAGCTCTTTTTTGGGCCTACCTAGGTCACAACAGCTTTATGTTATCATGCATTCATGAAATGAAATGCATCAATCACATATGATCAATCAGTCACTTTATTTCACTTTACATATGTCATCGGACCTTAGTCTGACATTTAACATTTAAGATGAGAATCACTTATTTCATTCACATGCACATTCACATTTTTCTTCGAAACTTTGTCTGACATTCAACAATCAAGTTGAGTATCATATATTTCGTCAAATTCACATACAAAAAGCACTTTGAACGATTTTTACATGCATTAATCGCCTCGGAC
>JANSVA010083903.1:0-11305 GCA_025504915.1 Erythroxylum reticulatum
ATCACGAAATTGCTGAGTGCGGGGATCATATATCCCATTTCTGATAGTAAGTGGGTTAGCCCAATACATGTAGTGCCGAAAAAGAGTGGGATTAGGGTGATAAAAAATGATAAGGATGGGCTTATTCCTACCAGAGTGTAGAATTCATGGAGAGTGTGTACAGGTTGTAGAAGATTAAATGATGCCATGATGAAAGACCATTTCCCCCTCCCTTTTATTGACCAAATGCTTGAAAGGCTTGCGAGCAAATCACATTACTATTTTTTAGATGGTTTCTCTGGGTGCTTTCAAGTACCCATTGCACCAGAGGACCAAGATAAAATGACCTTCACATGTCCCTTTGGTACCCTTGCATATCGAAGGATGCCCTTTGGTTTATGTAATGCCCTAGGAACCTTCCAGTATTATATGATGGCTGTTTTCTATGAATTTTTAGAAGAATGCATGGAAGTTTTTATGGATGATTTCACAGTCTATGGTGATTCTTTTGATGCTTGCCTATTGAGTCTTACAGAACTTTTAAAAAGATGCATTAAAAAGAATTTGATTTTGAACTTTGAAAAATGCCATTTTATGGTCAACAAAGGTATAGTGTTGGGTCATTTGATTTCTAGCGAGGGGATTGAAGTTGATAAAGCTAAGATTGAGGTTATATCTTCTTTTCTATATCCTATTTGTGTATGAGATATAAGATCATTTTTAGGCCATGCAAGATTTTATAGGCGATTCATAAAAGATTTAGCAAAATTGCCTTACCTCTCTCCAAGCTTTTACAAAAAGATAAAAAATTTGAGTTTGATGATTCTTGCAGACATGCCTTTGACACATTGAAATTAAAACTCATTTCACCACCCATTTTAGTTGCTCCTAATTGGAACCTACCTTTTAAGCTTTCATGTGACTCTTCTAATTGTGCTATAGGGGCTATATTGGGCCAACGAAAGGAGAACCTGGTAAGAGTTATCGCTTATGCATCGAAAACATTGGATCCAGCTTAGATTAACTATACAACAATTGAGAAAGAGCTGCTTGTAGTAGTTTTCGCCTTAGAAAAATTCAGAAAATATCTGTTAAACTCACATATAATCATTTTTACTGATCATGCAGCCATTCGATATCTCCTTAAGAAACCACAGTCGAAGCCTAACCTAGATGGACTATGGGTATGTTAGATTTGAGTTTTTTATTCATATTTATTGTGATTATATGATTTTTCTAAAGTTATGAATCGTATTGGAATGTTGGTTTTGAATGAACCTTTGGTTGTTTTAGGAGACCAAGGAAATACTACCCAAGAGAAAAGGGAAAGGCAAACTTGACTAGGATTTCCACAAGCTTATTAGGTGGGTA
The DNA here is from genome assembly GCA_025504915.1 of Erythroxylum reticulatum. Classification (NCBI taxonomy): domain Eukaryota; kingdom Viridiplantae; phylum Streptophyta; class Magnoliopsida; order Malpighiales; family Erythroxylaceae; genus Erythroxylum; species Erythroxylum reticulatum. The sequence continues at coordinate 1,351 of JANSVA010083903.1, forward strand.
ATGTATTTATAGTTATTATGTAATTAGGTAAATTCTTGCCTATGTATGTGTATGTGATGTTCTTGCAAATGAAATTGCTAAATTGTGAATTACTATGATGCATTTTAAGTTATGCATGGAAAGAAGCATGACATTTTTTGATAAAAATTGAATTGTGATTTTGATCATATTATGCCTTGAAATTCGGTCATGGCGTTTTGTATAAACGGAAAGAAAGGAAAGAGTATGAAAAAGTATGAAAGCATTTCATAAAATGATTTGAGCGTGACTATGTGCTTCTATCTAGGAGAGAGTGGAACCATTATGTTCATCATGTGCACGCTGACAAGAGCCTACTAAGGTGTTTACAGACCACAAAAGTCTTAAGTATTTGATGAGATAAAAGGAGTTGAACTTGAGACATAGAAGATGGTTAGAAATGTTAAATGATTCTGACTTGATGATAGTTTACTACCTGGGGAAAGCTAATGTAGTAGCGGATGCACTGAGTAGGAAGTACACTATGGCACATATGGAGACAGTGTACCTTCCTTTGCTGAAGGAATTAGCCGGACTTAATGTGGCATTGAGGCAAGTCGAGCCTGACTATGTATTGGCTAATTTCAGAGTGAGGCCAGTATTGAATGAGAAGATTAAGGAGTTATAGGAGTAAGATGAATATTTGAGTAGGCTTAGAGAAGAGATAAAAAGTGGTAAACCTTCTGGAATAGAGATTAGAGAAGATGGATTGATGGTGATGAGTAACCGACTGTGTATTCCAGATATATGGAAATTGAAAGAAGAGATTCTGGATGAGGCACACAATGCACCTTATGTTATGCACCCAGGAAGTACGAGAATGTATAGAGATTTGAAAGAGCATTTCTGGTGGAAAGGAACGAGAAAAGAAGTGACCAAATATGTGTGTTAGCAAGTTAAAGTTGAAAACCAAGCACCTTAAGGAAAACTTGAACCTCTACTAATTCCAGAATGATGGGAGAATATTACGATGGATTTCTTGATGGTATTATCGAGGACTAGTAGGAAGCGTGATGCAATATGGGTGATTGTGGATAGGCTAACTAAGTCCGCTTATTTCTTGCCAATTAAGAAGATGGATTCTTTAAATTCTTTGGCCAAGAAATATATGGATGAAATAATCAGACTTCATAGGATTCCAAGCTTTATAGTTTCAGATAGAGACCCTAGGTTTACCTCAAGATTATGGAACAACTTATAGGAGGCTTTAGGAACCAAGTTGCATTTTAGTATAGCTTTCCATCAACAATTTGATGGTCAATCAGAAAGGACAATACAGACACTGGAGGCAATGTCAAGTGCTCGTGTTATGGACTTCAAAGGTTCATGGGATGCTAATTTACCTTTAATTAAGTTTGCTTACAATAATTCCTATCACTCAGGAATTTAGATGGCACCTTATGAAGATTTGTATGGTAGGAGGTGTAAAACTCCTATTTGTTGGGATGAGGAAGGTGAAAGGAGACTTGTAGGACTTGAATTAGTGCAAGTCATAGTTGATAAGATTAAATTGGTGAAACAGAGACTTAAAGCAGCTCAAGACAAAATGAAGAGCTATACAATTGCACATAAAAAGGAGACGGAATATAAAGTTGGAGACAAAGTGTTTCTTAGAATTTCTCTATGGAAAGGGGTTTTGAGATTTGGTAAGAAGGGCAAGCTTAGTCCAAGATACATAGGCCTATAGGAGATCATCGAGAAGATTGGGCCTTTAGCCTACAAGTTACCTTTGCCGTCAGAATTATCTAAGATACATAATCTCTTTCATATATCGATGCTGAGGAAGTACCAATCGGATCCTTCATGTATAGTTCAAACTTCTGAGGTTTAGTTAAGGGAGGATTTGACATATGAAGAGCAACCAATAGAGATCTTAGATTCAAATGAAGCTGGTTAAAGTCTTATGGAAGAATCATTCGACGAAGGAGGCAACACGGGAGCTTGTGGAAGTAATGAGGAAGAAGTATCCACACCTTTTCTAAGAATTTCGAGGATAAAATTCTTTAAGGGGGAGAATTATTGGACCCTGAATATTTTTCTAATTTTTGTGATTTGTTATTTAGCTTTTTATTTAGTTTTTGGTCAATTATTCCATTTTCTAATTAAGTTTAAATGTAGTCATTAATTTAGTGGCATAAATAGAGATTAGAAATTGATGGAAGGATTTTAATTAAGTTAGAATTAATATGGGAAGATTAGAAGTGAGTTAGCTTAAAGGGGCTAGTAGATGAAAAAAGGGGCAAAATGGGAAGGACAAGGTAAATAAAGGGTAAAATGGGGAAAGGACCACAAAATGGTTTTGTGTTAGAAGAAGAGAGAAGTGTCGTGAGAACTAAAGAGAAAGAAGAAAGAAACGAAAATAGGAGAGAAGAAGAGAAGTTTCGGTGAAAAAGAAGAGAAGAGAAATCCAGTTTGTTAAGGTAGGTTAACCATCTTTTTCTTACTTTGTTAAAGGAATGGGTTGTGTTGAGGATGAAGGAGTTAGAGAGAAAAGAGGTCTTGTGAGAGGAAGGTGGATTAGGAGAACCCAATTGGTTTTAGGGTTTCTAAACTAGATCTTGAGTTTCTAACCTAGATGGATTGTGGGTAGGTTAGTTTTGAGTTTTTTTATTGATATTTATTGTGATTATATGATTTTCCTAAAGTAATGAATTCTATTGGAATGTTAGTTTTGAATGAACCCTTGGTTGTTTTAGGAGAATAAGGAAATACTACCTAAGAGCAAAGGGAAAGGCAAGCCTAACTAGGATTTCCGCAAGCTTATTAGGTGGGTAATATATTTATAGTTATTGTGTAATTGGGCAAATTCTTGCCTATGCATGTGTATGTGGTGTGATTGAAAATGAAATTGCTAAATTGTGAATTACTATGATGCGTTTTAAGATATGCATGGAAAGAAGCATTACATTTTTTTGATAAAAATTGAATTGTGATTTTGATCATATTATACCTTGATATTCGGTTATGGTATTTTTTATAAACAAAAAGAAAGGAAAGAGCATGAAAAAGTATGAAAGCATTTCATAAAATGATTTAAGCGTGACTATGTGTTTCTATTTGGGAAAGAGTGGAACCATTCTGTTCGTCTTGTACACATTGACAAGAGTCTTCTCCCAGCTGCCCGCTTATGGCATATGAGCTCTGAAATTGGACTCATTCTATTCATAAGGTAAACTTTGGTTTCTCCATTCTGTATTCATGGAACCCTCAATCCATTTGTTGTGCATCGCATTTTTAGATGTTCAAGTATGGTGCATGATAAAGTTACATGTTTACTGGCTGAAGTTATGCTGTGTATTGTCTTTAAATTATATTGAACAATGTTTAAATTGCATGACTAAAGTAAGAATGTTAGAACTGTTAGATATACATATACATATGCTTGAATATGTGGCCAATTGCCAATGGCTATATATATATATATATTAGCCACTGAGCTATGTAGCTCACCCCATTAGTCCCTCCTCAGGTGTAGATCAAGAAGATAAGTGATCCTTGCAAGGAAATTGGGAAACTTCCAAGTTAGTAGCTTTTGTCACGAAGTTAGTTGTTCACTTTTTGGGATAACTTCATAAACACGTAAACATCGAGCATTTTATATAGGCCGTATTTGGAGGTTAAGCCCTTGTTCAGATTGTATTAAAGTAACTGAAGTTAAATATGAGTTTTTTTGGCTTGGTAAATGTGTTAAAATTGATAAGTCCCCAAGAGTGTGCATATTTCTGGGTAGATGTATTTTTCCTTGATCTAAGCCTTTCATGGATGTAGAATTTGTATGCTGACATGCAAAGGTAAACTCAACTAATTGAGGCTAAATTAGTTAAGGTTGTCCCTTGAAAGTTGTAGTTTAATTGTCTAGCTTCCCATTGATATATAGTATAGAAACTTTAGACTCAGCAGTTGAAAGTTATGGTCTTTTAAGGGGTAAAATATATCCTTTGTAAAAGATGTATCATCTATAATGATGTCATATCATCTGTGATGACGTCATTGTGTCTGTAAGGATGCATCATCTGTAAAGATGCATCGTATATAAAGAGGTATCATCTGTAAAGACGTATTGTCTGTGTTGACATTATATCATCTGTGATGATGTCATTTCGTCTGTGAGGATGCATCGTCTGTAAAGATGCATCATCTGTAATGATGTCATGTCATCTGTGATGACATCATTGTGTCTGTAAAGATGCATTGTCTGTAAAGAGGCATCATCTATAAAGATGTATTGTCTGTGATGACGTCATATCGTCTGTGATAACATCATTTTGTCTATGAGGATGCATCGTCTGTAAAGGTACATCATCTGTAGTGATGTCATATCATCTGTGATAATGTCATTGTGTCTGTAAGGATGCATCGTCTATAAAGATGTATCGTTTGTAAAGACGTATCATCTGTGATGATGTCATATCGTTTATGTTGATGTCATTTATCTTAAGTGGACCCCGCATTGACTTAAGACCATACTTCTTCTTAAGTTGACCATGCATTGTCTTAAAACCCTGGTTTGTCTTAAGTTGACCATGCTTCGTCATAAGACCCTGCTTCAACTTAAGACTTTTGTTTTGTCTACTTTCTTTCTCTTCATTTGTCTTCTATTTCGTCTGCCCTCTTCACTTCGTATATCTTTTGTTTTGTCTGCCCTCTTTGCCTCGTTTGTCTTTTGTTTGGTCTGACCTCTTTTGCTTCATCTGTCTTTTGTTTCGTCTGCCTTCTGCGTTGTGATTGAGACTTCTTCCTTTGTCCACTATTCATCTAATACCATCGTCTGGTCCATTTTGACTCTTCAGACGATAGATTCTGTCTTCAGGGTCTTTACAAAAGTGGTAGATCTTGAAGTCCTTTTTTTTAAGCTACCCCAAAGAACACACAAATCTGACACCCATAATGAGGGTTATTCTGATGTCCCCAAAACAGGTTTAGTATAGTGAGGGCAAGTACTGTTTTCTGTAAATTGTCTCTGAATGTTTGGGTTCCAAAAGCGTGATTCAACATAATAATTGGTCCAATTGTCATTTAATTACTAGTTCATTTGTCACACATTTAGCTATGCCAAATATCACTCAAATTTAGGCTTAATCATCTTATTTTCCATATATCAATTTTTTCTTACCACTTCGCTTTTTTTTCTAGAACAAATGTATATTTAATTCATTAATCTCTCAATCAATAACATTTAATTCCAATTTGCTAATTAAAATCCAATCATACTAAAATTCAAGACATATTAATTCATATTTCACATTATGTTCGTTTAACTTCTTTCATATCTCGGGATAAGCAAATTAAGTTCATATGCTATCTTCGTAATGTGTATAAATATCAATTTGTGTATGAATGCTGATGTTATGCATGTATATTTAATACTTAATCTAGGGTTAAACCCTAAATCTAGACCAGAAAATAGGATATCACAATTCTGCCCCTTAAGAAATTTTATCCTCGAAATTCTTACCTAAATGGTCAAATACGTAGAGGTACTGATTTCTCAGGTGCTTCTCTATTTTCTATGTGGCTTCCTCACTCCAATGATTCTTCTAAAGGACTTTTACCAATGGAATTACTTGGTTCCTCAACTATTTATTCTAATACCCAATTATCTTTATCTATCTTAGGCATACTGATATGGAACACATTGTGAATCTAAGACATCTCATCTGGTAAAGCAAACTTATAAGCTAATGGTCCAACTCTTTTAATGATCTCATAAGGACCAATGTATCTAGAACTTAACTTGCCCTTTTCACTAAAAATCAGAACTCCTCACAAGGTGATACTCTAAAAAATACTTTATCTATAACTTGATATTCCATGTCCCTCTTATGTTAATTTGTATAACTTTTATGTCTATCTTGTGCCGCTTTAATTCTACTTCGAATCAATTTCACTTTATCGACAATATCCTGAATCAATTATGGGCCTTCAATAATTCTTAGACCCTCTTCATCCCAACATAAAGTGATCAACACTTTCTGCCCTAAAATGCCTTATATGGTGCGATACCAATGCTACTATGATACTGATTGTTATAAGTAAATTCAATCAAAGCCACATACTGATCCTATGATTCTTAAAACTCCAATACACAAGCCTTTAGCATATCCTCAACAGTTTTAATCATTCTCTGACTCTATCTATCTATCTATGGATGAAATGTATTACTGAATTTCAACTTCATACCCAATGTTCTATGTAAACTACCTCAGAATAAATCTAGGATCCTTGTCTAATACAATGGACATTAGGAATCCATGTAACCTCATTACCTCATTCATATATCTTTGATCTAACTGATCTAGTGAGTTATTCTCTTTCACTGGTAAGAAGTGAGCCTGACTTGGTCAATCTATTAGCAATGAATCAAATAGCATCATGTTGCCTCGGAGTCCTTAACAAACCCATAATAAAATCCATTATGATTCTCTCCCATTTCCACTCCAAAATAGGCAAGGACTGTAATGTATCAACTGAAACCTGATGCTCAGCTTTTATCTATTGAAAAGTCAAACACTTAACCACATATTCAGCCACTTTCTTTTCATCTCTAGCCACCAAAAATGTTGTTTCAACATGTTATACATCTTGGTCATACCAAGATGCATAACATTGGCTGCTACGCGTGCTTCTTCCAAAATCTCTTTCCTCAAATCATCAACATCGGGTACGCATAGTCTTTGCTTTAATCATAATGTACCATCTCTCAATTCAAATTTAGAATGTAGATTCACTTTCAACTTCTCAATTAACTTTAAGCTTTTATGATTCTTTCATGTAATATAGGTCTCAACTTCAATCTAGCTATCAATGCTTCATTCTACTCCAAATTGAATTCAAAATTCAATGCTCTCAAGTGAACTAGGCTCGGTAACCTCGACAATTGTACTTATGCCACATTACTGTTAGACTTCCTACTTAATGCATCAGTTACCAGATTAGCTTTGCTAGGATGATACTCAATCATACAACCATAATCTTTCAAAATTTCTATCCATCTCCTTTGTCTCACATTCAACTCCTTCTATCTCAACAAATATTTTAAAATTTTATGATCAGTAGATAACTAAAAAGTTTTACCATACAGGTAGTGTCTTTAAATCTTCAAAGCATTTATTTTCTTCGGGTCTACCTGTATGCCTTGTCCAGACACAATATTACCTAAGAATACTACTTGATTAAGCCAAAATTTGTAGTTACTGAACTTGACTTACAACTGTTTCTCCCTCATTATCTGTAGAACCAATCTCAGATGTTCAGAATGATCTTTTTACAATTTTAGAACACAAAAATAGCATCAATAAATACATTCAAAAAATGAGCTAGATAAGGTTAAAATACCTTATTCATTAAGGCTATAAAAGCTACTAGGGCATTAGTCCACCTAAGTGGCATTGCCAAAAACTCAAAGTGCTTATATCTTGTTCTAAATGCACTCTTCGATATATTAGCCTCTGATATCTTCAAATGATAGTACCTTAATCTCAAGTCTAACTTTCTAAACACCTGACCTCTTGTAATTGATCAAGCAAGTCATCTACCCTTGGTAAAGAATACTTATTCTTTACTGTCACTCGATTCAACTTCCTATAATCAATACATAACCTCATTGTCCCTTCCTTCTTTTTCAAAATCAACACTGGAGCACCCCAAGGTGATACACTGGGTTTGATGAAACCCTTATCCAACAACTCTTGCAATTGGGCCTCAAGCTCCTTCAGTTCCACAGGTGCCATCCTATATGGAGGATTTAATATAGGAGTGGTACTTGGAACAAGGTCAATTGTGAACTTCGTTTCTCTTTCTGGGGTAACCCTAGTCACTTAATAGAAAACATGTCCAAAAAATCCTTAACAATCGGAATATCCTGATCTGTCTGCCTAGTACGAATGCCAATCAAGTAGGCTAAATAAGCCTCACATCCACTTCGGATCAACTTCAATGCATTTATCAAGGAAATCAACCTGGTTGGCACTGCTTGACTAATTCCTCGAAACACTACTCTCAGCTAACTAAGGAATTCAATGATCACCTCCTTAGTATAGCAGTTCATCATGGCCCTATGAGCAGTGAACCAATCCATGCCTAGAATAATATCTATCTCTTTCAACTGTAGTATTATCTAGTTAGCCTCCAACTCTACCTGATTGATTCGTATAATACACTCCTTACATATTTTCCCAATTATTTTAGTACTACCTACTGGAGTACTCACTACTAAACAACATTTCTGTATCTCTCTCTTACATTGCAAGCTAGATGTCAAATGCGATGTGATAAATGAATGTGTAGATCTTAGATCTACCAATGTGGATGCTGTAAAATTAAAAATATTCAACACACCTGCTACCACATCTGGGGAGTTTTGTGCCTCCTGCCTAGTGATGGCATATACCTTAGCTTGAGACTGCGCTTGGTTACTCCATACCTCAGTCCTATAACTAGGCTCTACTAATTGTGTCCTACTTCTACCTTTTCCTCTTTGGACTAATCCAATAGCTCTACTATATTGGACCATCATCTCAATCACTATTCATCTTCTCATTCTAGACTATGTTCCTAAAGTCTTAGGACAATCTCTGTTTTGATGCTCAACAGAGCCATATCGAAAACAAGCTCCCGATAACCTCTAACACTCACCACCATGCTTCTTACCATAGTGCTCATAATTAGGCATCTGTTGTGACTACCTAGAGGGAACTTGTCCTCTACCTCTACTAATCTGAACAAATCCACCTCTTGGTCGAAACCCAGATTGTCTTAATGTAGCCTGGAACCAAGAAGATCTGTTTTGAGAGTTATTGAAGCTTCTACCAGAACAACTTGAGATTCACTCTATCTCTTCACTCTAAACTCTTGTCTATACTCCCCCTAACCATCCTTCAACAACTATTTAATTTTTTTCAAGGCCATTCAAAGCTCCATAAAACTACCTAATTTAGAAATGGTTAGCCTCATTCTGATCTCCATATCTAACCCATCTTCAAACCTCCTACACTTATCCTTCTCAATTGGGATTAATGCAGTGGCATACCCTATTAATTCATCCTCCTCGATTGGGTTTAATGCAGTTGCATATCCTATTAATTCATTAAATTTTATCTCATACTCTATCACTGAGAGACTTCGTTGTTTCAGATCCAGAAATTCTTTCATCTTTCTATTTAGATAAATCTTCGGTATGTAATTTGTTGGATTGGGAAAAGAAAGCATGCCATATTTGAAGAATTAGTAGAGTTTAAAACATTTTAGAAATCTTATTTGGCCAATCTATACATGATATGGTATAAGGATAATAATAAACTTAAACAAGATAGTGATATTACTGACTCCTTCGCTACAACTTTAATTCCTCACTGCGCTATCCTCTCCTTCTCCTTATATCCAAAGCCTTGGCTTTTGAATCCTTTACTTTGTCAATCTATCCTCTCCTTGTTGTTGTATCCTCAACCAATTTGATTTACCTCTTGTTCTTCCAGGATAACTTGGTTAACAAAATCCTTTGGTGGGAAAGGAGAAGAAATGTTTGGAGGATATTTTCTTCGAAGAAATGAACCAAAAATGAGACTCTTTTCTTGCAAATTTTGGCTTATGCATGAAAGGAGAGACAGAGTCAAACCATGCAAGAACACTTCCTTACACACTCAATTTCAGTTGTGCATGGACTGGAAGAAGAGAGAAGCATCCAATGCATCACTTCTTACTTTAATATATCATCAAGTAGCCAATAAATGAGACTCTTCTCGTTTATCTTTAAAATGGCTATATGAAAAGACTATTAACCTAAATATGACCTACCAATTTCGGTTTTGGGAGATGGAAGAAGGAGGATGGTCTATCCAATGCACATCTTTATTTTTTAATCCAATGAATGCTAGTAGGTTATATGCTAACATTAAAAGATAACCATTAAACCATTTAATGGTAAGTTCATAACTCCATT
>JANSVA010083944.1:0-11301 GCA_025504915.1 Erythroxylum reticulatum
GCAGTATCTTACAGATATATAGTATCCTAGGATTATATTTCTATATCTGTATAGATTTTTCTCCCTTATTCTGTAAACCCTATTCGTATATATAGATACTGCAGTCTTTAATAAAGAGATATAGAGTAAATAAGCTCTGATTCACACCGTTCTTTGTGAAGTATAAAGAGGTCACGTTTCGCTCCTATCCTTTCAACATAGCCATCAGTAAAGCACAGCTTAAGTGAAGTTTAAGAGGTATCTAAGTTTCCGTATGCCATTTGACCTCACACATGAGCACATGCACTGCCCATCCATTTCGGTAGCCCCTCCACTCGCTGAAAATTGTAGCACTTATTGCTACTTTCGAGCACCATTCGTCGTTGTTTTTCGATAGACCTATTTGTCAGCCTCCTCTGATTCCGACCAGCTACAATTTGGTCACTTCTGACAATGTTGGGCTTTTGGACCTTTCATGAATAGGTTTTGCTTTCATTTCAGATTCATTTCTCTGTTGTTCCTTTTTTCACTTCTGTTGTGCCATTACGTCAGACACTAAGGAAGCTTCTAATGAGGTAGAGAAACATTATCCTATTAATGACAATCCCTATTTTTGATTAGTCCTATTAAACTAAATGGTAGTTGCACTTATTTAGCCTAGTCTAGTGTTTGTTGTCTATCAAGGCTAAAAGGCTACAGGGTTATATTGATGGGAATAAGAAACCACCACTTGTTACTGATCCTACCTTTAGTTAATGGGACTTTGATAATTCATTGGTTAAGTCTTAGCTTTTTAATTCTATGCACCCTAAGATATCCTGACAAAATATTTGCTACTTGACACTATGGAGAAGATATGGAAAGCTGCAAAACCCACTTATTCTCGTATAGAAACTGATGCTCAAAATTTTGAATTTCGAAACAAAATTCATGGCAAAATATAATGTGAGCTTACTATTTTAGATTATTTTTCTAAGCTACGTTGTTTATGGTGGAAACTGGATTACTATCAAGATTTTCAAGCCAAGTGTGTTGATGATGTGGTACTGATTCAAAACATGCTTAAAAAGGAGCAAATCTATGATTTTTTTTGGCTGATTTGAACCTAGAATTTAATGAATTGAGAGTTCAAGTTATTGGTAGATCTCCTTTTCCCTATCTTGAGTAGGCACATTCTTTAATCCAGTAGAAATAGACTAGAAGAAGTGTCATGCTTTATATTGCATCAGTTGAGAAGTCGAGCTTAATAGTCCATAATACTCTTGAGTAGATGAAGGATGTTACTTCTAATAAAGATCATTTCCACTGTGATTATTTTGGAAAGGCAAGTCATATAAACGAGACATGATGGAAGTTGCATGGGAGACCTACTAGGGGCCGAGGGGAAAACAATTCAACCCCATAAGGGCTCAAGCAAATTTGTTAGAAACAGTAGAATCATCCAAGGAGTCTGCTTCAGTTGACAATCTCTCTTCTGATGAAATTTAGCATTTCAGGCATCTCCTGTCACAGTTCAATTATTCCTTCAGTGCTACCTCTAATTTTCTCAAGTCAAGTAACACTTTTGGTCAACTTGACTCATAGATTATTGAGTCTAGTGCAAATAGACATATGGAAGGCATTTCTAAAGGCTTTCTTAACTACTCTCCTTGTTTAAAAAAAGATAGTGTCAAGGTGGCTAATGGGTCTTTAATTCTTATTTCTAGGACATCTATACTCCTAATATTAAGTTACCTTTTATTCTTCATGTTCCCTAATTTCCTGTCAATCTTTTATCTGTCAGTGCTATCACCAAGGCTCTGAACTGTAAAGTTGAATTTTTTCACGATTATTGTATATTTCAAGATTTTCAAATAGGGAGGAGGATTTACAATGGTGAAGAGCATGATGGAAGACAGTCGAGGCTTGGCCTATATTTGGGAGTATCAGGATGTCAACCAGGAAATAACACAATAGTATAGGCAGTTAAGGCATCCATCTTTTTCTATTTTAGAAAAACTATATCCTAGGTTATTTTCTAGGACTCGGTTTGCTTTTTTATCATGTGATGCTTGTAAGTATGCTAAGCATACTAAAAGCTCTTACCATTTAAGTGATAATAAAGTCATTGTTCCTTTTATGCTTACTCATTCTAATGCTTGGGGGCCTACACAGACTGCTTCTTTATCTAGAAATCGATGGTTTGTTACCTTCATTGATTGTCGCACTAGAATGAATTGGGTGTTTTGATTAAAGCAAACAGTGATGTTTTCTCCTGCTTTCAAACTTTTCATAACATGGTTCACACCCAATTTGATGCTAAGATAAAAGTCTTGCGAACTGATGCTACTTATTTGGAGTCTCATGGGAGGATTGTTCATCAAATTCGATGTCTTTATACTAGTGCTCAAAATAGGGTAGCTGGAAAAAAAAAGATATTTGCTGGAAGTTGCTAGATTCCTTATGTTTACTATGAATGTTCCAAATCCTTACTAGGGAGGTGATATACTAGTGGCAACCTATCTTATTAATAGAATGCCTCTCAAAACTCTCTAATTCAAGACTCTTTCAAAAGTCTTAATTGGGAAACATGGCTATATTGTTCCACCAAAGGTTTTTAGGGGTGTCTGCTTTGTTCGTACTATGAATGTTGCAAAATTAGATATGAGGGCCCCTAAGATATGTGTTCACTGGGTATTATCCAAACCAAAAGCAATATAATTGCTATCACCCCCCATCTAGAAAGTTTTATGTCATTATGGATATTACCTTTTAGGAGTCTAAACCTTACTTTGGCACTACACAATCATCTCTTCAAGAGGAGAGTAGTGAAGAAGCCTGTGGTACTTCATGATCTTATTATTAGGGGGAAAATGTTGTTGGACATTTAGATAGACCTAATTTATTGAGATACTCGAGAAAGAATAGGTCTAAAGAAGCCATCATGCTTCCTACCCTGCAAGAATCCTTGGGTGAGTATCTTCTGATTCTGATTTAAATTTAACTATTGCTCAGAGAAAACATTCCATTACTAAATTTGTCTCATATGATTCCTTGTCTCCCTACTATAAAGACTTTGCCTTATCTCTTTCCTCTATGTCTACTCTATTGGATTAGAGGGAAGCTATCATAGATTCCAAATGGAAATAAGCTATGGATGAAGAAATGAAAGAAGAATGAAACCTAGGAATTAGTTACTTCTCTAGGAAAGAAGCTAGTTGGCTACAAATAGGTGTTTATAATAAAACACAAAGATGATGGTTCGATTGAAAGATTAAAAGCCAGATCAATGGCAAAGGGATTCACTAGGACTAATGGATTTAATTATGAGGAGACATTTGCACCTTTTACCAAAATGAACACAATCGAAATCTTAATATCATGTGCAACTAACTTGGATTGGGATTTACAGCAATTTGATGTGAAAAACGCATTCCTACATGAAGACCAGGAAGAAGAAACTTATATGGAGATTCCTCTAGGTTTTGATAGTGAGATAAATTAAGGAAAAGTGTACATATTGAAGAAAGCCTTATATAGGTTGAAGCAATCTCCCCGAGCTTAGTTTGACAGATTCAGCAAAGCCACAATCTCTTTTGGGAATCAACAGGGCAATGCTAATAATACCCTCTTTATGAGACACTACAAGGGAAATATCACTTTTCTTGTTTATGTTGATGATATAGTGATGACAGGAGATGATAAAGAGGAAATGGCTCGGCTAAAGAAGCTCTTGGCTTAAGAGTTTGAGATCAAGGATCTTGGAAAGTTACAATACTTCTTGGGAATTGAAGCTGTAAGATCAACCAAAGGAATCTTCATTTCTTAAAGGAAATACATTATGGATCTTTTGGATGAACTAGTATTCTAGGATGTAAACTAGCAAAATCACCTATTGAAAGCAATCATAAGCTACAAGTAAGAACTTAAGAATCAGTTGATAAAGGCAGATATCAGAGATTGGTTAGTAGGCTTATCTATCTTTCTCACACCAGACTAGACATTGATTGTGCAGTTAACTTAGTGAGCCAATTTATGTGTCATCCTAGAGAATCTCATTCTGTATTATTTAAAGTCATCCCCAGGAAAAGGTTTTCTTTTCTCAAAAGATGGCCATCTTCGAATTGAAACCTTTATAGATGCAAATTGGGCTGGATCTTTAAATGACAGAAGATCCACCTCTGGTTATTACACACTTGAAGGAGGTAATCCAGTCACTTGGAGAAGCAAAAAACAGAGTGTAGTTACAAGATCAAGTGCAGAAGCAAAATACAGAGCTATGGCTTAAGGTGTTTGTGAACTTTTATGGCTGCAGAAGTTGCTAGCAGAGTTGAAGTTAGTTGGAAAAGACAAGATATCATTGAATTGTGATAAGAAAGATGCAATCAGTATTACTCATAATCCTGTTCAACATGACCGAATGAAGCACATCAAAATTGATTGACATTTTATCAAAGAAAATTTAAATGATGGTGTCTTGAGTTTGTTCCATGTAACATCAAAAAGGAAACTAGCTGATGTTTTCACAAAAGGAATCAATAATTGAGCCTTTCATACCATAGTTTGCAAGTTGGGCGTGTGTAATATTTTTGTACCAAATTGAGGGGGAGTGTTGGTTATTATGTATAAGGGTAGTAGTGTATTTTTCTTATATTAAGTTAAGAGTATAGGTTATTTGTATATAACGTGAGTAATAATAAAGATTATTAATTGTTGCTTCCTAAAAAGTCTTCAATATGCAAGTACATTACGACCAATTGTTTGGGTAAAAACACCATCGTGCTTTTCGAAGATAGGCAAACTGAACCATTAGTGACACCTTGCCAGCTATATGACAAGCCACCGCCACCCACGAGTGGCAACCTTAATCATATTCTTTCTTTTTAGGAAGTAAAATGGCATTTGGCCTTTAGAAAGGGAAAAAATAGTGATAAACCATAAAGCACCTTTTTCTGAGTACCTTCAACGTCACCCACATCCCCCCTTATTTCGATGCAAGTCTTGACACCATCCACATCCCCCCTTTTTTCCAACAACATTCGACATACATCCACTTCCCCTTACTAACTCAACAATAACTTTCTCCCTTATCTTTTCTTTTTTCCGACATCCAATTCGAAAGCCACCCATATTTTGTTTCTCCGACATCCCCTCTTCCCCCTTTCATTGATAGCCTTTTACCTTCACACCTTCACACTCTGCTCATCCCTCTGATAGCCTATCCTCTCTTTTCACTTTCTAGATAGCCTTGACTTATCCCCTCCCCTGTCATATGAAACTAGTCATCCAACACCCATTGCTATTCGAATCATACCTCTAACCTTGCGGAACTGGAACCTCCCATTACTAACCAACCCACTCTCTAAGTCAATACAGACTGCTAGGAGGTAATATAGAGAGGTAACAACATGGACAAAAGAAGAAGAAAATTACCTGGAGATCCATTATAAGTGATTCTGGGAACAGGTCAGATGTAGACAAACCAATCCAAGCTCCAATTGAAGTCCTACAGCAAGGTGCTATGAAGTGAAGTACATCCATTGTGGGTATCTTTATGGAGAAGATGTTAGCTTTTTCAGTTGTTAGCAAGTGGGCAAGTGCTACATGGAGGAACAAGAGGTTGGTGAATACTATGGTAAACAAAGAAGGATTCTTTGTTTTCAAATTCAACACCGAAAGAATGCAGAGAAGGTGTTAGAAGCAAGGCCATAGAACATAATGGTTCATCCAATTCTTATTAAGAAGTAGCAGCCTAGAGTTAACTTGGATAGAAGTAAGCTTCATTCAATTCCATTATAGGTGAATATTCAGCAGGCTCCCTTGGAATATTAGTCTATAGAGGGTATGAGCTATATTGCCAATAGGATTAAAAAACCCTTAGGTTTTGATGAGAATACTGCCTTAATAAAAAGGAATGGGTTCGTTAGAGTTTGTATTGATGTTGATATATCAAGGAAGCTTCTGGATACCCTTAGAAGCAAGAAGCTAGATGAGAAAGGAGAACTTGCAGAGGGTTCAATAGGAGTAACATATATGTGGAGACCAAAGATGAAAGAAGAGAAGCAGGTTTGGAAAAGAAAAGAGTGGCAAAAGGGGATCTGACGAATGAGGGATGTCCAAGCTAAAAGAAGGGTATCCTAGCAAAAGGATAGACATCACTTGAACAGTAGAATTTCCAAAACATGAATCAGGAGGATAATCAAGTGGTAGGGAATAAGAATTACGAAAAAAATTAGGTGGAGAGTAATATGACAGGGATTGTAGTACAGACAAAGGGGGATAATTAAGGGTCAGGTAATAGGAAACGATTAATGAATTTGAAAGGGACTAATCTGACTGATAAGGAAACATAAACAACTGGGGATAAGGGAGTAGGATAGAAGGAAGAGACAATCAGCACTGCAATGATGGAAAGGGGTGAAACTTATGTTACCAAAATTGACGAAATGGCTATAACCCTAGAGTTGAATAGGAAGTATAGGCAGAGAAGGGTAGGTGAAAAGAAAAGATGATTAAGGTAGCAGTATGGAATGTTATAGGCCTAAGTAGCCTAAATAAATAACTTGCAATTAAGGAATTTATTAAGAATAATAGGATCTACTTTCTTGGTTTATTGGAAACTAAAATAAAAAGGGAGCAATTAGAGAAGAGTTTATCGTTTGTAAACAAACGATAGAGGGTAATAAGCAACCATAATCATCATTTCAATGGAAGAGTGATAATAGGCTTTAATCCTCAAAAAGTGGAAGTTGTGAAGTAACCTGGAAATGATCAGTTGATACATTGTGCTGTCATGATTAAAGCTACTAGGACAATGATTGCAATTATAATGATGTAGGCAGCAAACCATAAATTCCAGACAAGATGCATGGAACAAGTTGGAGAAAACTAGCACTTCATTAAGTCATCCATAAATACTCATCAGAGATTATAACTGAACTTTAAAATTAGAAGAATCAAAGGGAGGAACAAGATGGAAACAAGTAGATTGTGAAGAACAACAACAAGTGGTGGATAGGACAGGTTTGGTTGGTCTTAAATGATATGGTAACTTTTATACTTAGAATAATAAGCAATCAGGGGAATGGTTTTTATTAAGAAAACTAGACAGATGTATGGTTAATGACAAGTGGATAGAGATATACCCAACAAGTAGTGCTATGTTTGATGATCCATTTGTATCAAATCATAGCCAATAATAGTAGAATTGTTAACAAGTGACAAAAAGAGGAAAGCCCCATTTAGGATATTCAATCACCTGAACAATCTAGAAATATCCTCAGACTGGAGATGCAGATGGAGGTTCCATTTCTCAAAAAATGGAGAACAAAAGAATTCTAGAGTTTGAGTTGGATCTATAGCTAAAAATCCTTCTCTGCAAATCAGTCCATTAAAGCTGGATGGAATCAACTACCTTGCTTAGTTGAGGTCTTGTTTATTGTTCATTCAAACTTGGGATTTGTAAGAATATGTCACAGGAAATAATTCAAAACTAATTATTACTAATCGAGAACTCACTCTACGAAGAAAACTCCCTTGTCATATCAGGGTTACTAAACTATGTAATTGAAAATTGCTTGAGGTTATCTGCTATTTGTTACAGCCCCGAGTCTGGGATTGCATCACCGAACGATTAACTAGAAATTCTTCTCCCAACAAAGGGTTTTTTCCCTAGTTCTTACTCCTAGATGTACCCGTAATTGGTAATCCAACACAGCTCATTGAAGGGAGCTGAAACCTTGAAACTCGTTAAGAGAGAGAGTTCTAGATCTCGTGATTTCTAATAAATTATGCTTTTTTATTGCTGAATAACTCCTTGTTATAGGGAAATCTCCTTACAATCACGAAGAATAATAAAACTAGAATTCCTAGCTAAACAAACTCCTACTGACAACTAGAATTCCTCAATAGGCTCCCGTTCCCAAATAAACTCCTACTGCCATTAGAATTCCTAACTAAGCAAGGATTCAAAATCCTTAATAGACTCGCTTTCCTAATGAAACTCCTATTGTCAAAAGAATAAGGAAGTAACATAACATAACTAGAAATAACAAAAATTAGACCACTTAGGATTCCTTATTTCACACACGACATCGGTATCTAAGGCAGTAGAACTTCTACGTCGTTCATATTTTTATGCCACGAATGCATCCATAACATTGCTTCCCTTCTCCATAAAAAACTTGTCCTGAAGCTTGAAGTCTGAAAATGCCATTTTGAACTTTAAGACATCTTTCCCAGTAGCATCTTCTATCGCACCTCCCTTCTATTGTACTAAAATTTCCCAACGACCTCTATTCAATTGAGACTACAAATGGACCATATGATTGATCACAACGCATCCTTGTTCAAATGGGGGTAGTGCTAGTGGCTCCCTAGGTATTTCACCTTTGAAAGGATTTAAAGATGATACGTGAAAAACATTATGCAGCTAACAGTCCAAGG
Organism: Erythroxylum reticulatum; assembly: GCA_025504915.1. Classification (NCBI taxonomy): domain Eukaryota; kingdom Viridiplantae; phylum Streptophyta; class Magnoliopsida; order Malpighiales; family Erythroxylaceae; genus Erythroxylum; species Erythroxylum reticulatum. The sequence continues at coordinate 8,404 of JANSVA010083944.1, forward strand.
GAAGCTCTAGTTGGTGTGCTACAGTACCAATGCATTTCGCCACGTAAAAAGGTTCATAGAGCTTGGGTGCAAGATTGTGTGTAATGTGGCCAGACATTGTCTTTTGACAATAAGGATGTAAACGCAACCACACATAGGTACCGGGAGAGAATGCCACATCACGATGTCCTTTGCTATAGACATTCTTCATTCATTGCTGTGCTTGATGGAGTTTGGTATGAATTGCAACTAAAGCTTCATCGCAATCAAGAAGTGCTTAATCCACCAGATCTACTCGAGAAGTTCTTGCAACATAAGATGTCAAACCCAGAGGCTTCCTGCCATATACTGCATGAAATGGAGATGTTTTAAGGGCTATGTGGAAGGATGTGTTATAACAAAATTCAGCCCAAGGAATCCATTCTACCCACTTTTTAGGTCAGTCTCTAGCAACGGAATGCAAGTACATTTTAATGGTTCAGTTAACCACCTTAGTCTACCTATCAGATTATGGGTGATATGCGGAGGAGAAATTAAGATTGGTTCCACATAAATGAAACAACTGCTTCCAAAAGGTACTTGTGAAAAGAGTATCTCAATCACTAACAATAGAATCAGGAATGCCATGTAGTTGTACAATATTTTCAAGGAATACCCGTGCATTGGTGCAAGTATTGTATGGATGTGTCAATGGAATAAAGTGAGCATATTTTGAGAATCAATCAACCACCACCAATAATATAGTTTTACCCAACAATTTTGGTAACCCATCAATAAAATCCATTGATATATCTAACCAAACCTAGTAAGGTAATTGTAATGGTTGATGTAAACCTACTGGACTGAAATGTTCAGCTTTATTTCATTGACAAACTAGGCATATTGTGACATATTACTTGATGGTGTTCTTCATGCCCAACTAATAAAAATCCTTGTGAATTCGCTGTAACATCTTCTCAACACCTTTGTGAGTATTATCATGGATTCCTGATAATATAGCACTGATCAAGGAAAAGGTTAGTAATAGGTAAATGCGATCTCGAATGAACACCATTCCATCATACAATGACTAACCCAGTTTTGATGTTCCTTGCTCAATTCTTGATTTCATTTCCAGTAAAGTGGTTAAATCTTGAATCTTTGCTTGAATCTCATCGAATAAGACAACCTGTAGTTGAGATATTGGGTATAATAGACCACAATCTTCTTCATGTCGTGACAAAGAGTTTGTTGTAGTGTTCAACCTACTAGCCTTATATTCCACTAAAAAATTGAATCCCACTAACTTTCTAAGCCAGTGTTGTTGGGGGGATGTGGACAATCGCTATTCAATTAAATACTTGAGACTATAATGATCTGTTCCAGCGATAAAAGAACACTCCCAAAGGTATGGTCTCTAATGTTGGACTCCCTTTACTAGCCCGATTAATTCTCGCTCATACGCTGCAAGTTTAAGATGACGATCTGCTAAAGAAGAAAATGGGATGTCCCTTTTGTTATAGGACAGCTCTTATACCTACACCAAATGTGTCACATTCAACAACAAACTCTTCCTCAAAATTAGGTAAACTTAACACTGGGGTAGCTATTAAGGCTTTCTTTAGCATGGCAAAAGAGGCTCTAGCAGCAACATTCCATTGAAAAGATTGTTTCTTTAGCATATTTTTCAAGGGGGCTACAGTTTCACCATAATTCTTAATGAATTTTCGGTAATATCCTGCCAAAACCAAGAATCCATGCAAGGCTTTGATAGTTTGAGGTTGAGGATAATCCACGACCACTTGAATTTTACTTGCATCGGTGGAAGCACCTCCTGCTAATACCATATGTCCTAAATAGGAGACTTGTGGTTCTCCAAACGAGCAATTTGACCTCTGAAGATAGAGATGATGGGCCCTTAATAGTTCAAAGACAATTTGAAGATGCATCAAATGGCTCTCCCAACAGTTGTTGTACATAAGGACATCGTAAAAGAAACAAGCACAAATTGACATAAATGATGTCAAAATACCTCGTTCATTAACACTTGAAAGGTGGAAGGGGCATTGGTTAGTCCAAAGGCCATGACAAGGAACTTCAAATGGCCATGGTGAGTTCAAAAAGCTGTTATTTCCACATCTTGAGGATCCATTCGAATTTGATGGTAACCGGATCGGAAATCAAGCTTAGTAAAAAATTTTGCGTCATGCAACTCATCCAACAATTCATCAACTACTGGGATGGGAAATTTATCCTTCACATTTTTATTATTCAGCTCCCGATAATCGACATAAAATCACCATGTGTCGTCGTGCTTGAGAACTAGTAATATAGGGGAGGAGAATGGCGAACAACTAGGTCGGATGATGCCTTACTGTAGCATTTGCTGACATTGTTTTTCAATCTCATCTTTTTGAAATTGAGGATATCAATAAGTCTATGTCCAGCTGTAAAGTAAAATGATGATCGCATGGTCAGATGGATGGTAGTCCTATCGACTTTTGAAATAATTCCTAGAAGGCTGCCAGTATTTTCTCCAAGTCCCTCTCTTGAGGTTGTGCTGCTTGAAGATGATTTATTATTAGGTGTGAGGGCTACGGATGTTCCTGTAACATAACTAGGTTGCTCGCTTTCTCGAAGCGCATTGTTAGGGATGTAAAATCTTATCAAATTGGGGCCAATGTTTGTAGCCACTATATACCTAATACAAAATCAAAACCAGCCAAGGGAATCACTTAAAAATTATCCTTGAAAGGATGATTGGTGCTTGAAAACTATACGTTGGTGCATTTGCCTATTCTGTAACATCCCCTCACCAATTGGAAAGGGTATTTTGGTCTTTTTGAATGGGTTAGAATCATTAAAAGTGTTTCAGATATATTCATGCATTCATATATGCACACGAATAATAAATAGTGAATATTTGCTCATAATATGTTT
>JANSVA010084022.1:0-11297 GCA_025504915.1 Erythroxylum reticulatum
CATAACAATTGGAAAGTGTCTCATGAGCATTTCATATGTATCTTGTTAAGTATGTTTGATAGAGTGAAATGTAAATTGCATATGATTTAGTGAAATTGTGTTACTCATGTGAAATGCAAAATTGTTAAATAATTTTTGTGTGAATTGATGTGTTGCATGAATTGAATGGATCATCGATGATGGTTACCTCGTTGAGTTCTCAAAACTCACCAAAATTGCAACGTTGTCTTTTCAGGACCAAGAGACGACTCTAGCTACAGAGACTCTACCAACCGTGTATATTGTGATTGGCAAGAGAAGGCATGGCTCAAAGGTCGGTCAGCTGGGATTTTTGGACGGATTGGTTAGATTGTACATATTTTCCTCATTCATGAAGTACTATTATATTAGGTTTTGATGATGTACATATAGAAATTGTTGAAAGACACAATGTAGACTTTCGATTTTTAAGAAAAAAACAAGGAAAAGTTGGTTTCAAAAATATTATGATTTCTTATGATGCTTTATAAGTGATTTATGATACGATGTCATGAGAAGAGAGTGTAGTGATTGAACGTAGCGTGCCTTTATCCTAGGATACGTGCCGGAATGACCTCCGGATGCCCCGATGCGTATCCTTAGGTAAGAGGGCACTACATATAATCCATTAGACCAAAATTCTAGACATATGCAATTCACATTCAAATCATAGCACAATTTTAACAACTATCACACATGTATTTTCATGAATATGTAACATTCCAACTAGGGTACAATTTGGGGCCTTACAATATATTTTGAACAAAACACTCATTATAAGTACAACAAATCCTATTACAATATTCATTAACATAAGCTTTAACTTGTTTTCTTTTTTTAATCTCATGCTTCTTGAGCTTTAGTTTCATCTAAATCTCTTTAGTTGTGCTTGTTTTAGCAATGCTTATTTCAAATGCCTTCTATAATATGGATACTTATTACCTTAATTTATAAATCACTTTAATATGCTTCTTAATAAATTTGTCATCATACCATATCTCCCAATCTGAAAAACTTAATTTATAATTTAAACATTATAAATAAGATTTTTAAACTATTATAAATAAAAACTCATTAGATAATTAAGAAATCCATAAAATCTCTTTTCTAGATTATGATTATTTCTTAAATCTTTTAAAGAAGAATTGAGCATTTGAACATAATGTTGCATTAGTAAATGATGGGAATTATATAGTTTTAGAAGTTATCACTGCAATTATCACACTAATTACGCTTATAACATTATATATAGTGTTAAACAACTTAAAAGATGGCCGTGTTGTATAAGAAGAAGGACGTCAGTTATGAACACCACTTACAGATATTGCACAAACATTCCTCACATATTATAAAAACTAACAAAACGGATATAATTTCTTGTATTTGATCCTATGACATGCAATATCCATGCAAAAAGAGAAAGATGATTCAAAATGCATATCGTTATAGACTGAGCTTCAGATGCCCTATTACTTCAACTGAGGAAAGTGAGAGATTTGTAATTACTTACGGTGACAATGTAAAAAGATATAGAGGTTGTATGAATTTAATTAGTTTTAATTAGGATTTAGTAAATATAATCAAAATTAAAGCAATAAAATAAAATAAATTTAAGTTTAATCATAAATATTAATTCAATATAGTGAGATTCTCATGATTAACAACAATAATAAATTTGTATTATGTTAACACTACAATGACATTTGTGTATATAGGAGTATTAATCTATAAAATGTACTTGATGAATATGTAGAAATAGCTTAAGTTTTTTTAGAATTTAAAAAATTCATTAAAGAAAAAATAGAAGTGTACATCTTTGGAGAAGGCCTCTCCTACGTGAGATAAAACAATTAGGAAAACTAAACGTACAAGTTGAGACAAACGATGATGTTCAAGAAAAACTAAAAGGGGGAAAATGTGAGAAAACGTTTGGCAATTAGTTTATAATGACTCCCTTCTTTCCCTAAGCTTCAGACCATTACTCGATTTGGGAAGGAGGAAGATGACCTTCTAGAAGCATGGCTCTGCGGTGACAACACTGAGTATCTACTACTCGTTTCTTCGCACAAAAAAAGATCTCATCTCAGGTATACGTAATCAACTCGAAATGTGCGATGGCATTTAGCGATTAGGGTATAACGTCTCTCTTCTTTCTCGAAGCTTCATACACTTTCTCGATTTAGGAAGGAGGAAGAAGACACTCTAGAGGCGAGGCTCTATAGTGGAGATAGTGTGATTTCTACTATTAGTTTCTCCACACAAAAGGAGATCTCATCTCAGGTATGCGTACTCAACTCAAAACAACAAGACTTCAGCTTCTAAGAAATTCTTTCAGTTATCATACCATAAAGAAATTCTTTCCCCTGCCCTGATTTGAAAAGTTATGTACTCCTAAACTTCTTCCCTTAATCTGAGAATTTGGTTGAAGAACCAAGAGTATTTGTCTTTGATTCTTATAGCCTAAAGACTCTCACCTTTATATATATATGTGTGAATCCATTTGATATACAAAGATTTTTTATAACTTAGGATTCTCCAAATTCTTTTGGTTATAAGTAAGTTGTTTTCCTTTCTAATTGACTCCAAACCTAACCCACCTACCTCCCTCAGTTGACAGATATGCTTCCAACTACTTTTGGAATTCCTTTCTCACCATTTCCTTTCCCCCATAGAAATTGCTTCATCAACTTGTCAACAGTTTTAATAAGTCCTATAAAGAGGAATAAGTAGGAACACCAACAAGTTTGCATTGACATAATTACCGACTTCAGAAGCTGAAGTTTCCCTCCATAGGACAGGGCTCTATTAGTCCAAGACCCTAATCTTGTCTGAACTTTTTCTAGTAAAGGGATACATTCACAATATCTTAGCCTCCTGGATGAGATAGGAATGCCCAAATATAAAAGAGGAGGATCTTTGATTTCCATACCCATAACTAGTGAAAAGGAATCTGAAAGGTGAGTAGCACGTTTAGAGAGTATGAAATAACTTTTGTGAAGATTGATACTCAGTCCAGAAATCTCTTTAAAAGTGTTGAGGGTACTCATCAATAGGGAGACTGAATGAACATTAACCTTGCTTAGAAGAATAACATCATATGCAAAACATAAGCTAGTTAGAGAAAGCTTCTTACATTTGAATGGTATCTAAATTTGGGGTCATTAGAAGTGTTGTGCTTCAGCATTAGGATAAGAACCTCCATGCAAATTAGGAATAGGTAAGGAGAAAAAGGATCCCATTGCCTAGGTCCTTTTTTTCCTTTAAACATCTCTACGAGGTTTCCATTAATCAAAATTCCACAGGAGGTAGTAAAGATGCATTCTTGAATCTACTTTATAAACCTATGGGGAAATTTCATATCCTCCATAGTCTATAGCAAAAACCTCAGTTCACACTATTAAAAGCTTTTTATAGATCCACCTTAATAGTACAGTTTTAAGGATTTCTGCTATGATTATACCCTTTTAAAAACTCCTACACTAAAATAATATTATCCCTAATATCCCTACTACTCATAAAGCACCTTGATTCTCACTGATGAGAAAGTGTAGAACCTCCTTTAGCCTACTTGCCAAAATTTTGGCAATGATCTTATAGAGGAAATTAGTAGAGGATATAGGTCTGAATTCACTCCATATGGACGGGTTGGAATTCTTAAGGACCAAGCAAAAAAAGGTCTTATTGATCTCCTTAAGCAAGACACCATTTTGGAAAAACTCTTACACAACCTTTTCAACTATCCCCCTAAGCTACTTCAAGTTTTTTTATAGAAAAACTCATTCAATCCATCTGGTCCCTAAGCCTTAGAGCCACTCACATTAAAAACCACCTTCTTAATTTCCTTATCTGTATCTAGTCTAATTAACAAATAAGCCTCATGTTCAAGGATCTTAGCTATAACAAAATGCCTAAGGTCTACTCTAATTCTTGCCGAGGAACTATCTGAGCCTAAGAGCTTTTTATAAAAATTCATGGCTTCCTTTGTAATTCCATCTTTTCTAAATACAATCTCACCAGCTTTGGTTTTTATGGAAGTGATTTTGTTTACATTCCTTCGAGCTAACATTGAAGTAAAGAAGAACTTAGTGCATCTACCCCACCCTTAATCCAATTAATTCTGGCTCTCTTCTTCAATAATGAATGTTGATTATCCACCACTTACAAATGGGTCTTAGGGGCTTCCTTTTTAGCTATAGCTAGAGTACAATCTATGGGGTTAGCTTCCAAAGATTTCTTAATTACTAAAAGCTTGTTTCTTGTTGTATCTATCTCCTTGAAGGAGTTATGACCTCTCTTTAAATTTAGCATCTTCAATTCCTGTTTAATAGCCTTGAGCTTATGCAAGCAAATGTACTGCTTAGAACCATAGATCTCATACTCCAAACCCTTCATAATTGCTTTTTGAAATCCCTCCATACTAACTAGAAAATTATTGAATCTGAATGGATGATGGATTCTGGTAATTGTAAACAAGTTATCAACCTTTATAGGGGTATGATAAAAAAATTCCTAGGTCTAGGAATTTGGTTGTGCTTCCTGAGAAAGTATTTAATCATTCCACATTAACCATAGCCCTATCCAGCTTTTTACTAATGTGCCAAATAGAGCTTTGTTATTGGACCAAGTAAATCTATGACCTTCAGATTTTAAATCTGCTAATTCCACCTCCTACATACAATTAAACATATCATAAGTGTAGTTGAGCAGGTTACAGTTGCCTTCCAACTCTGATCTGAAAAGAGTGGTGTTAAAATCCCCACTAACTAACCATGGAACACTAATTGATGCCTTGAGTCTTCGAAGCGAATTCTAATGCTCATTTCTTTTAAACATTATTTTAAAACTATAGACAAAAGCTATTAAAGCACAAGAGTTTTCCATTTTGATGGTAAGTTTTGTGTGGATAAGTTACTAACTGGTCTCTAAAGCCTTCACTTCCAAGAGATCACCATCATAAACAATAATAATCCTTCTGTAGGCATGACATTGGTGGTTTATGAGAAACTACCATTTGCTACCCAAACAACTTAGTTTATTCAGATTTGTTTCTCGAATTTTAGTTTCCACTAGACAAAATAACAACAGCTTTCCTTTAGAACGAAATTTTTTACCGCATTAAGCTTAGAAGGGTTGTTTATTCCTCTTACATTCCAAACAATTAGGGACATCAGAGATTACTTTTCCATTTTTAGCCCTTCTTATTGCTCCTATTGCTTTTCTAAGAGATAACTTATTCAAATTGTTCCTCTTAAGTAACTTCACTCTGTAGTTCAGCCTTCTGTCAGTTTTGCTCATTCTGTTGGATATCATGGACTCTCTCGCTTAGATTAATTTCATTAATTTCCATTTCATTCTCCCTCATATTCCTTAATGTCTTATTGAAGTCACTCGATGGATTCTGAAGAACTCCTCCTTGCTGAACTGAATTTGGACCATTTTCCTCTTAAATACTCTCCGCATTTTTAGGTGAATCCTCATCAACCTAAACCGTTTCATTACTATTAGAAACATGTTTTGCTTCCTCCCAGGCTTTGTTGTCTTATGAATTAATCTTTTCCATACCCATCACCTCCCAATAGTCTCCTCTAGTGAAACTCTCCCCGTAGGTTTCCATTCTTTGCCTAGTTCTTTTAGAGAAGGTTTCCATTGGTATGTAACCATAACTTTATCCTCTTTAAGAGAATGTTCATTTCCCAACCTTAGGATAGGGATGATATCTTTCATTTCCTTAGAAATATCCATACTCACACATAACCGTGCAAAGCCAACCTTTTTCCTTAACGCAATGTTTTCATCCATACAGATTAGTTTTCCCAAGTAACTAGCTAGCATAGTCAAACCCTTAGTTGTCCAATATTCCAAAGGAATGTTGTGGATATTCACCCATAGAGGAATGTTTTTCAATCTAATTTTTTCTAATTCCATACCTAGTTGTCAATTTTGAAGAAATTTAGGAAGTTGAGTGATGTGCTAAGGGCCTTCTTCAATTACCTTTTGAGCTTCTGATTTTGAGGAGAAGGTAAAGATTAAGTTATTCTCCTCAGCTAACATAACTTCCATTAGCCCTCTCCCTTTCCAGTTTCTCTGGGTCCATGCTTTTATCACTGGAAAAGCAGGCCTTTTATCCATAAAAAACCAACAAGAGCAGCTGCTTATGTCCTAGCACCTTCTTGCAGAATATCTAGACTAGGACCATCATTAGCTTCCCTTTAATCTCAACAAGTGGACTGTAAATCAAGGAAGAATCAGAATTGTCACCCACAACCTATTTTGGGTCTTTCTAACCCCTTTAAGATGTTGAAATTCACTGACAAATGTGGCAGAAGGTTTGTGAGGAATGGCAGAGGTTGAGGGAAGATTAGTTGTAGAGAGTGATGGAGAAGAGGAGTAGGATGCAGAAGGTTAAGCAAGGGATGAGGGAGTAGAGTGAAGAATCAAGGAAGTAGCAGGTAAAGTGGTAGAGGGTAGTGGTGGGAAATCAAACTCCATTTTATCTTTGGAATCCAATTTAATCTATTGATGTTTTGTTTTGCAGGTCATCCAAGGAAGAATAATGTTAGAAAACAAAAGGAAAACAATGGACAATACAAGGGTACCTGAATGGAGGATGGAAGGAAAGAAAGGAGAATGATTCAAATCTAGGGTTAGGTTTTGTTGTATCAACTGCAGTTGTTTTGAAACATTTTGTAATTATTCCATTTATGAATATACTTGCTTTAAAAAAAAACATTTCAATGACATATTACAAACAGAAGTTTAATTATGCCTAAATTTCTATCTACCCAAAAGTTAATTTAGGCATTTTGCAAATGTCAAATTTATCTGAAATGCTTTCAATATTAAGTTTAATTTATACTTGCACAAAAAATTTAAATTTAGAATTGCATTTTTTGCTCTTTTTAAGAAGTTCAAGAATATCTCGTTCAAAAATTGGAAAACATAACCCATAGATTATGTTTACGCTTAGGTCTAGTTTGAGGTAGCCCGACGTTGAGCTTGACTCTACCCTGCTCGACCTAAATTTATTTATTTTTTAAATTAAAAATAGAAAACGGCATCGTTTTCTTTATAATTATCGAGCCTCCAGCCAGGTTGGTCCTGGATAGCCTAAGTCTAAGCCCTATCTGAGGCCTTTTTTAAAAAAAAATAGCTTGAGACCTGGTCAATTTGGGTCTGGTCTATTGCCTCGAGGTAGATTGGGCCAAACCCAGGCCCAACCATCATCCCTAGTTGCACTTCATAATTATAGTTAATTTACAATTTACTAAGGGCATATTTAGTTTTATTAGTGAATGTAATTTTTAGGTCTCCAATTCTTTTTCTTAAGTTTTATTATATAACCTTAAACACCAAATTTCTATTATAATATTGAAAACTCTTGTGCCTGTTTGTTTCTACTTATTTTTATGGTTTTATGTTTTTGTTTTCAAATTTAGTAAAAAAAACTTATTTATTTGTGTTTTTGGTTTTAATTCTTCTAATTTTCAAACTCATGAAAACCATAAAAAGTGGTTTTTGATTTCTGTTTCTATGTTTTATAATATAATTTACTATCAACTATATATATTATTTAATTATTTAATATACTAATATATTAGTTATTAATAATAATTATGAATAATTTAATTTAATATTATATTTAATTAATTAAACTTATGATTAATTTATTTTATTCAATAATTTATTTCTATTTGTAATTAAATAAAATAAAATAAATTTAATAAATATTATTAAAATTAGAATATCTTCAAAATATATAAATTTCAAATAAAATTTTGATTTAATAATTAAAATATATTTAAAATTAAATTAAAATTTTAAACTATTTATTTTAATAAAATAAAATAATTTTTATTGTGGGGACTAAGTGAAGTAGAGATGACAATTGTATACAGACTATTGGCTGAATAGATTACTCCAGCATGTGCCGTGAGATATGGATGATAGAAAATAAAGAAACATTGTGCAAATTGTTTCTTTAAAGGCTCTTCTCATAATTGATGTTGTTCAATGATTATGGAAAGTTGCTTTCTCCATTGTTCTAATGGTTGATACCACTAAAGGAAAGTCCACAATAGAGAGCTTTTGTTGTCTCTTTCACAAATGTATTGTAGATCTGTAGAGGAGGTAAAGTGACAGCATATGCATAAAGAGCGGAGAGTACCCAAAGATACTATAATGCGTTCGAAGAATGGATCATTAAGAAAAAGCACATAGAGGTATAGTGCTTTAAGGTTAAAAAATAGGTGCTGCAAGGTGAGTTGGTCTGGCTGAGGAAGAGGTGTAAGTAATAGAACAGACTCATACAAGCAAGAGATGTAACTTCTGCCACAATAGTGGGTGTACTAGCAATAGGAGGAAAGATCTTCTTTATTTTGGCAATAGTAAGTAGGTCAGGTATGGAAAGAAGAAGAGGGATATGGTTTAAGGTAGTGATCACACTAAGAGGAAGAGATAGAAAATCAACTAGGATGTTACCTTTGGTAAGATGAATGGTGAATTTATAACGTGAAATCCTTTTGGTGAGAATAGCATTCCAATGTTGGAGAATGCTCTGACCTTTCACAGGAATCTTCAAAGCTGGTGGATGTTGACAGGCTTGCTTTAGATGTTGTATAGCTCTAGTTTGCATCTTTACCCATGGTGGTGGATTCTTCTATAGCAATTTTGACAGGGACAATGCATAATCAGTCACGTGAGGAATGGAAACTCAGATATAATTAATAATTCCAAGAATTGTTGTATCTATTTGATTATAAGATTTTTATCAGGAAAATGAATTAGTTCACTGGCAATATATGGATCAGGCTGATAAAATCCGTTGTAGAAATGTATACCCAAAAATTATATTTAGGTTGTTCCGATATTGCTCATTTTTACAAATAATTTATCTTTAAATTTTATCAAATATGTAATTATCAATAGTAATAAAAATATAACTATATTAACATTAACAACCAGACAAGTATATTTTTAGGAAGAAAAACATAAACTAAAAACTATAAGTAAAAGTCACAATAGAAAAGTGAAAGTAAAGTCAAACGACTATGTTTCAAAAATTAAACCGAAAATTAAATTAATAAGATAAAAGGTTTAAAGGTCTAGCTAGAATTAAATCAACATAAAACTAATATATAACAAAAATGGAACAAAATTAAAGAATTTAAAATAAAATCGAAAAAGAATACTATTTTATTATTTTAAATCAATTATTTATAAAAAATTGACAAGTTTAACAATAAATTTATAAAATTTTAATAATAAAATATATTAAAATAAACCAAGCCAATAAAAGATATTAAAATAAATCAACCTCAAACTTCAACCACCTAATCTCCAAATTCCAATTTCAATTTCAATGCTTAATTAACTTTTCAAATAAATTCTAAATACTCCACTACTTTCTCCGGTTTCAATGTCGTTTTATATTGTTCAGCTGAGGTTATATTTTTATGCCAATCTCAATTACGATTCCTTATTAGGTTTTTCAAATGAAACCTAAATACATTGTCTACTATACACTCTCCACCATTCATATAGAGCTCTTTTAGTTGCTTCAGAGTAACCAGCTACTGAAAAGGCTTTGAAACCCAAATTGAACGTCGAACCGAAAGTCTTACTGGTCACCGGTTTGATCGGTTCCACCGGTCGAATCGATGTGACTTCATAATTATGTAATAATTATATTTAATTATGTATAATATTAGTAATATTAAAAAATAGAAAAATATACCAAATAATATAAATAAATATAAATAAAAAATTCATTTGACCGGTTCAAATAATATAAATAAATATAAATAAAAAATGTGATGTGTTTTAGCAAAAAAGTAAAAAAAATTAAAAAAATTTATTGAACTAGTGGTCAACTGGTTCGACCACCAATTTTTACCGGTTAGCACTAGTCCAATTGAATACTAGTTTTTAGAGATCACACGGACCGGATAGCCTATTGGTTACCGGTCGAACCGACCGATCCGGTCCGGGTTTCAAAAAAGAGGCTACTGATGATCCATTGTCTTGGTTTGAAGTACGGGTTATACAATGATCCAGTCCGATTTTAAATGAAACTGGAAACGAAAAGAATTCTGCTAGTAATATTATTATGTTACGTGCGGTTTAGAGTTTCAACATCCACAGGATTAAAATTTCGAGTTCGGACCTCGTTATATGGTCAATAGACACCTAACCTTGAAACAATCAGTACGGCCTCACGCATAAGAAACGAACCAAAGATGAAAACTGGCAATGAATTGGAAATCGCAAAGCAAAATAGTGAAATATGATTATCGCATTACTGAAGATTTAAACAAAATTTATGTAAGATATTCAAAAAACATGATTGCAGTGAAAACTCCTAGCTAACCAACATTTGCCAACAAAAACCAATGCACTTTGATACTACCATCGGTAATAGTTGATGATCGTGGTGTCTTAGGCAACTAGGACCTCAATCTCAGTAGCAATCATTGGTGGCCTTATGTAATCTTCTTCCTCCTTGGGAGGGTGGATAGTTACGAGATCAGGCAGAGGAGTCATTGGACCGACCTTACCCTTAGGATCCCAATCGAGTATAATCTTATCCTTGATACCGAGGACACCCCGCAAGACATATGGTAATTGATCAACAAAAATGGCTACTAAAAGGATCACGGAGACCAAACCAAAGGGTTCAAACCTGTCTCAAAAGGACATGTCTCACAGCAGGGTCAATATATTCATTTACCGGATGACCAGAAGAAATCATGTACACATCCTTGAACTTCATGGATTTTGCACGTTATGCCCTAACCTTTCCACTGACGATCACGTAATCCTCAAGAGATCGCCATTAGCACAACATTCAAGTAATTATAACATGTAACACATTCAAATAGCAAAACCACGATTCCTAAACATTTCAAGGACTTACCTCACAACCCTTAGCACCGTTTTCCATAATATATCTCAAAACACCGTAACAGGCCCTGGTAGTACAGGAAACGACCAAGATACCATTATTGTTCAGCACAATGTAATAAACCATTGATAATCAAACCAATTAGGGCTCAAACAATCAACAGCATAAGTATGCCAAGGTGTGTTCCCCAGTCTCGGAGCTCATATCCATATTATTGCAATAGGTAGGAAAAAAATATAACCAAAATGATGTGAGATTTGAAGATAAGACCACATGAAGCTGTCCAATAAAATAAATATGAAAGAAAAATGATAAACACAATATCTTTGGATGTACCACCAACAAGTTTCTCTTAAAAAAAACAAAGCATTCAAGAGGT
>JANSVA010084049.1:0-11295 GCA_025504915.1 Erythroxylum reticulatum
TTGAAGTAGTTGCTTATGTTCATAAACACTTTTCAAAGTAATAAATGTAGTTGCAAACCTGGTAGCAACGGGACGAATGATTTCAACCCGATCTTCTTGTTTTCTTAACCAAGACAAAAATGTAACATGATTATGCAAAAAAATTGTGATCTTAGATGAACGTGAAGCAAGACTAGAAATATGGCCCATACCACCAATATCTTTCAAAATAAGATTTATACAATGAGCAGTGCATGGAAACCAATAAATATGCCCATAGTTTGATTGTAATAAGTACCCAACTGATACATAATTAGCTGCATTATCTGTAACAAAATGCACATCATTCTTTGGTCCAACTCACTCGACAATTTCAGATAATAATTCAAATAAAGCATTAGCAATTTTTACCATGTCAGAAGCATCAACAGACTTGATAAAAGTTGTTCCAACATTACAATAAACTAAGAAATTTATCAAGGTTCTTTGCCTTTGATCAGTCCACCCATCTGCTATAATTGTGCATCTTGTTGATTCCCAACTAGATTTATATGTATCCACAACTAACTGACATTCCCTTTTTAAATCTTGAAGTAAAGGCACACTTAACCCATAATAAGATGGTACCTTAAAACTTGGACCTATTACTATTGTAGCATCAATTGCTTCTTGAGAATATGGTGAATTTAAACCATTTAAAGGAATACATGAATGATAGAACCATCTAGCCCATGCTCTTTTACATCTTTAAAAAAACATCCTTATCAACCATAAAACTTTCTAGACTAGGTTGAGAACTAGGAATAGCTCTTAGAGAAAATTAAGAATCTATGTCAATAGTAACTTTTTTTTTCCTTTATCTAATATTTGTGGTATTTCATCATCTCCAAAAGATATATCATAAGCCTCTTTATTTTCCTTCTTCCTTTTTACTTGTTGTTGCAAATATTTTCCAATCATATCATGTATCAAGTGGTACTTTTTTTGCAAGAAGCAATATTACCCTTAATACCAGCAATATGTTCTTTCATTCTAAAAATCTCTACCCCTTTAAATATTCTACTGCAAAACATACAGTTATATTGGATATTCCCATCAGATGCTTGAGAAGAAGAAAAATAATTCCATGCTGGATCGAACTTACCACGAGTAGAGGATGGTTTTATATTCTCCATTATGATTTAACCTAAAAAGTATTAAAAAATGAGTGTATCTTGTGGGATTGTCACTGGAGTCTCCTTCCTCCAAGAGTTTACAACATTGTAAATAACTCACACAAGATAGTTGTCTTAACTTTCAATTGGTTTTTTTGTGTAACACTCATATAGGTATTTAGGTTGTATTAGGATTAAAAAAGGAAGCAAGAGGAAACGGCGGAGAATAGATTTTTATTGTATTTTTATTTTTTAAACAAATTCATTTATGCATAGGAGAATTGAACCGAACCGGACCAGACCATCCAGTCCGACCAAAAAAGTTTAAACGAGCTAGTTTTTATACATAGAGGTTATCAGGTAAAATCGAACTGGACCACTGATCGGTTAGAACTTTTTTTGGTCAAACCGGACGGTTCGGTCCGATTTTTAAAACCTTGTAAATATCACGTATCTTTGTCTCGTGAGGGTATCTTTGCCTAAATACATTATTAATATGTAATTAATTGACCATTTATTTATTCTCTAATGCTTAGTGTTTAAAGCTTATTTTGTGTCTAAAATACTTACATTAATTCCCATTTTGACTTAGATAGTGAACAGAGGCAAAAGAAGTGAAATGAGCTTAACTTCGTAGTTTTAGACAGTTTTTTGGGTTTTTTGACTTAATTTTATCTTCTGAACTCCAATTGAGGAGACTTAAGATGCTATGAAAAGATAAAAAAGAGAGTTACAACATTCATGTTTTGGGATTTTTTAGCATCATAAAGTTTCATAGTCAAAATCTCGTGGAACAGCTTCTTACTAACATTACAAGAAAAATGGAATTTAGTGACGGAAATTACTAACGGAATATCTACACATTCCGTCGAAAAACCTAGTTAGCAACAAAATTTACTGACGGACTACAAAGTCGAAAATATGACCGTCGGTAATAATTTGGGATGAACCACAGAATATCCGTTGCAAATTTACCAATGAAATTTTTGTATAACTATTGTTAAATATACCGACAGTTATTATGTGTTGTCTTCGGTTGGTAAAGTTACCAACATAAAAGACATGTTCGTCGGTAAATTAATATTATCATTACCGACGATTTTGGTTATTCCGTCGGTAAGTTAATGTTGTCATTACCGAAAATTATTAGTTTTTCATCAATAAATCGAATAAATTTTACTGACAAACTTTGCTTTCCATCGATAAATTTACTAAAATTTATTTTTAAAATTTTCCTACATTAAATTTTATTTGATGATTTTATGGTCGATGCATAATTTAAACAGTTATGAGTTATCTTTTGATTTGTTTTAACATTTAATTTGTTAAAACAAAAAGTTCATTGATGATATAAAACAAATTTTATCTTAATTGATAATAAAAAATTTATTTTGTATATAATAAGTACTTGTAATTCATACAAAATGACTATAAGTACGCTATTCATTTGGTAAACGCGGATGTTTTGATTGCTGTAATGAGGTGCTATACCTCCCCTTGAACTCATCCACCTTATTACAGAGATGAGCTATGTACTCTATCGACTGTTGTAACTGAGTTCCCAATGTCTACACTGTGCTCCAAAGCTCATTGACTTCACTGGTTGTCGACCGCCTACTAGATGTTGTTGTGCTAGATGTTGAGAATTGCAAATAACATGTGTTAACAAATGAACCTAAGTTGAATATCCTTCCATGACGTTTCCTACTACCCATTATATAAAGATAGGTTTAAGTCTCATCAACATCTTCAGACTGTTGAGATTGTCGTTGAATACTTTCTTGTATTTGGTCCTATCATAACATAATGTTTATGTTAGTAAATGATAATTATTAAGCATTAATATTAAAGCATATATCTCACATATATATTCAGTTCTCTACATCAAGTGTTGATGAAGGCCACATCGTCATACTTCTAAGTGTGAGTGAATAGAAAGAGTTGATGGGGTGTAGGCTTCATATCCGTAGACTTTTCCTGCATCAGAATAAAATGTTATAAATGAACTATAATTTATAACAGTATCATCATTCTTCATAATATACATATTTTCATTAAAAAATTCACACATAAAATTAAATTGAAATGCACCAAAGTAAAAAACCCAGAATATAAATGTAAAGTGTAGATACTTATAAGTCTCTCTGTATGCTCGTGGTGGGTAATAGATCCTCTAGTATGTACGGGAAAACTCTCTCCCCTCGATCCTCCAAATTTGTTGGTAAAATTACGCTCTGAAATGGACGTTACCTCGAGTGATATCCAATACTGCTGCCAACGATTCCATATTTGTTCAGAAATATAAGACGGTCGTACACCAATCTTGTGTATCGCACCAACAAAGTCTCGATAACGTGTACATACTCGTCTCTCTCATACTTTATAAATGATCGCATCAAATTCAGAATCTTAAAAAAATTATTTCTAAAATAAAAGGAAAATCATAAGATAAGTATTTATAATGTAATAATATTTATCTAATAAATGTATAAAATTCAATTTAAAAACAAAAAATATATTTTTTAATCTCAAACTCCTTCTAGTAAAATTCCTTTGTCGCCTGAGAGATATTCTTCTATATATAACCCTTAACATCAATCTTCTCCTTGAATTTGGATGTCATGTTTCTTGAGCATAGTCTAGATAAAATCAACCTAATATTAAAACAATTAATTTTATACCATTTTAAATTTAAACCTATAACTTAATTATAAACATATGGTATTTTATGTATTTTACTTACAGATTATTGATAATTGTGATGTAAGTTCTTCCATTAGCTCCCTCAGCTTCAAGCTGGAGGTGGCCTCTTTCATCTGCATCATTTGTCCCTGATATCTCTGTCAGCATAGGGGTGGTGGATGGTCTAGTAGCAGGTACAGAAGGTAATGTCTCATCTGTAAGTGTAGTAATAGCTGGAGGTATAACATCTAATTTGGTTGCAGTTGCAGAATGTGATGCTTCACCTAGATAGTAATTGGCTCCAAATCGTGGTCTGAACTTTAGTCGCATTATATCATGTTTTCTCTTTGGTGACATATTTCAACCTAAAATTCATATCTCATCATTTGAATTAATATTTCCTATTTTCATCTTGGTGTGTTTATGTTACTCTTACGACAACTCTATCAAATTTGTGACAGTAGTAATATCCGTTGCTAGATATGGAGGGAAATAATCCTGGCAAAATTTGCGACGGACTTTAGCAACGGTATAAAATGTCTGTTGGCAAAGAAAGTGGGAATTGTACAAGGCATTTTAAACAATATTAATTATGATAATTACAAAAATCATAAAAGTGACCATATATAATCATTCTATAAAACTATTTACAATTTTAGACAATGAAATTCCAATCCTTTTTACCCTTCTCTAGTCAAAATTTCTAGTAATCAAATGATGTGATAATGAAACTGGAATCACGTCTCTGATAGTGCTAAGTCGCAGCCTGTTCTATTGCGGTTAGAGTGTTAAGTTCATTAGAATCTCCCTACAACTCAACTGCCTCTATGTGGTTGAACAACCTACACATATAGGATGGCTCATGCATTTAGAGGCTTATGGTGCAAAGTGCAGATGGATATCATTCCATGACATATGCCTTGCTTGTCATTAGACTAAGTCAAGCTTTAGCATACAAAAACTTTTGGTCAATAGACACATCAAAACAAGAAGATATGGGTGTATCCAAATGTTCTAAGTGGTCTTGGAAACTTGTCACTCTTCAAGTGCAAGAGTAAAACTATATGGCCAAATAATGGATACCATTCTTTTCGATTTTAATTTAACTATTGTACAGATAATGCTAGTTAGGCGGAAGTAAAAGAAACTAGAAGATTAGTATTTCATATTCAAAAACCTAAGAACCAAACTACATATAAGCAAATTGCAAAAGTCCATACACAGAAATATGGTCCAAGTTCCTATCTCCATTAACATGTTTACTAACAAAGTTACTCATGTGATACAGACGAGACACAATAGCAATACGTTCTCCTAAGTAGCCAACCCAAAATTAACTACATATAAGCAAATTGAAAAAGTCCATACACAGAAATATGGTCCAAGTTCCTATCTCCATTAACATGTTTACTAACAGAGTTACTCATGTGATACGGACGAGACACAATAACAATACGTTCTCCTAAGTAGCCAACCCAAAATTATAACTTATACAAAGCCATATTATTGGTGGCCCTGCACCATAACTCCTCGTAAAGAACAATGTAACCAACTTCGAAATAAAAGCCATAGCTAAAAATGTTTGCAATATTGCTACTTTACAAGGCTTTTGATTGATGAAATGGATTTACAGTGACTATCTTTTTTAAAAGAATATATGCGTCCACAAAGTGTCATAGGTGACAAGCTCACAAGCATATATACCCTTATTCAAAATCAGATTTTCTTGACCCAGTCATCTTGCTACATTATATCAGTTGAATACCTTGGTTGTTGGGTTTTTTCACATAAATGTCAATCAATTTTTTACTATTTTTCACTTTTCCTTTGATCTTTGCCTTGTAGAGTACTTTGTCAACAAATTCTTATTCTAGTGATCATTACTCTATTTCTTAGGTTGATGAAAACTATAGGGATGCTGCAAAACTGGTAATTAATCTAAAAGAATCGGGGTTAAAGCCTGAGGTTTACTCCTACCTGATTAAAATGACAGCTATAGTCAAAGAGCTGAATGAACTTCCAAAAGCTCTCCGCAAGTTGAAATGTTTTGTAAAGTCAGGTTTTGCTATCTATATTGTGATGAGCGTGGACTTAATGCTAAAAGACAGTTATGGGAAATAAAGCTTGCAAGTAAGAAGGTTGATAAAGACCTTTACGATATTATTTTAGGTATCCATGCTTCATAAAAGGAGGCCAATGTTGTAGGATGATTGCTTACAAGAATAGAGGTTATGGGCTCTTTGCATAAGAAGAAGGCATTATCTTGGTTGTTGAGAGGTTACATTAAAGGAGGACACTACGATGATGCTACAGAAGCACTAATAAAGATGCTTGATATGAGTTTGCATCCTGATTAATTGGACAAGGTTGCTATGATGCAGGGACTCAGAAAAAGTATCCACCTATGGTGAAATGTTAAAGCTTACCTAAAGCTTTGCAAGTGCCTCTCTGCTGCAAACCTGATTAGACCTTTCCCTTGTGTATTTGTACTTTAAGAAATATAAGCTCTGGATAATGAAAGCGCTTTGAATGAAGCCTTGTTTGTAAGATCTTTAGGATTGGTGAAAATGGAGTCTTTTTCAGAGGCTAGTTTTTGGTGGGGTGAGAGTTGATACCACGACAATATAATCGCACAACTTATTGAAATTAATTTTGTATAGACATTAATAATGCCTTCGGAGCATTGCAGTAAAGTAAGATGAAAGGGATCTTTTAATGCAGGAGAAATTTGAGTACATTTTAGGCATCCTGTTCTTTCACTCTAAGCAGGCTTTCATACTAAACTGTTGTAGATGTCTCATAAATAATTATCCATTTTATACTATAATCATATTATAATATAATCTAAGCATATCACATTATACTATAATCTAAGCATAATGCATTCCAAAAATATAAATGTAAGTTATATCATATTCCAAGTAAAAGAAATGAAATTATGAAATTCATACTAAAAAAGAACTGAAAATAAAGAACTGAAATTATTTTTTCAAAGGATAGACATTTCATCAAACACTATATATGCATCCGATTCATCCTAACATCACAACCAAAATGACGTCTTGTCCCTTCTATTACTAACATTTATACCTTAAAGTTGTTTTCAATCACAAAATACACAAATAAACGAAAGTAATCACATGACAGTGGTTGCAAAAAAACACATGACAATGATTGCAAAAACAACTCCACCGATGGACACAATGACAATGGTTAGAGAAGACAACGCCAACAAGCAGAAGAGGAGTCCACAATGAGAAGAAAAAATCACACAAGAGGAGACGCAATAGGAAGAAGACGACGCAGGTTGGGTGAGTTTAATGTAAAAAAAATGACATCGTTTAGTGTTAACCAAACGACATTGTTTTCTTTTACTTTAAAACGATAAAGCCAAAGCAGACGATGACGTTTACCTTGAAAATTTACTGACAGAATTTATCGACGAAAATTTTCTGTCGGTAAACTCAAAACTTTTCTAACTTCTTTAGGAACATTATGTTATTTCGTTTATTTCTGCAATTTATTACATTTTAGTAGGATTATTTGGTACTTTTTTCTCTTAATTTCTTAGAAAATCCTAGACTATTTAAGCCACACAATCATATTTTCAATTTCTTTCCTTTTGTTTAGATGTTAGTTTTCATCTATTTCTTTTAGTTTAATGGCCTGTTGAAGGATAAAACCTTGTTTATGCATTAATCAATTACATAACATTATTCTTTACTCTTTAATGGAAATAATAGTGTTATTTTGACACTAGTTTTTATGGTTTGTGTATGTTTGTTTAGTTTAGACAAGCAAGATCATTCATATGTAAATTTATTACTAGAATTAGGCTTTAATCTGTAATTGTTATTGTTCCTGATTCTTAAATAGCAACCTATTAGTTATGCAACAATAGGGGTAACACAACTTAAGTTAAACAATTCGAGCTTATGTGATTGTTGCTTAAACTAACCTATTTCCTAAATCTTAACGTTGTTATTGCACTAAATCTAAAAAACTTATTCTAGTTTATTTATTTAATCGAAGAGCTTGTTTGAGTTAGATACAATCTAAGGAAAATTTGGGATAATGGAGCTTGTTATTGCCTACAGTTTGTAATTTTAGAAGAGGATATAAAAAACATTACAATTGATTATGTTATTCAAGAAAAGGTGGAAACTAAGCTAAGAATTAGACTTATTAATATGATAATTTTCTCGTCGTAATTTGCTTCATTATATTACATTGAATTGGACTTGTTAATCTAATTATTTTCTCATCATAATTTGCTTGATTATATTGTACTCATTTTTTTAGTTTATATTAGTTTAATTCATATAGTCACCCCATCCTAGTGGTATATTACCGCATTTAGCATAGATTAATACTCATTCCCTATAGATTCGACCTTTACTCATTACAAGTAATTGTTAGTATTTAGGGTAAAGAAATTATTTTTAGTGCACTTAGCATATATCAAAATTTCGCATCGTTGTTGGGGATTGGTATTGATTAACTTTATGTATTGATTAACTTTATGGTTTTTTTGTCAATTAATATTGTGATTAACTTTTCATTTTGTAAAAAAATTATCTTCTTTTTTCAATCAAAATTTTCGTTTTGAGTGAAATCTAGTCTGCATAACGCCTTTTCTGAAGGCAATCAACATTCTAGTCAAGATTAGTTAATTCATAGGATTACTAGCTCCACCCTCTAAAGGTCAAATTTAATCATTTTCTATAGTTTTTAGGTAATTCTTCACTTTTAGATATAAATTTTTAATTTTCTATTTTATTTTTCATGATTTGATAATTTTTTTCTTGATTGTTATTCATGTGATTCATTCCTTTAACTAAAGTGTATTACAATGTGACCTTGAGATTGAACGAACTTTGCACATGTTAAAAAGTGAAGTCAAAATAATTTCAATTGAATTGCCTTTCCATCTTTAGTTAGATTCTGGTAATTCCAAGATTGAGGTAAAAGTCTTGGTCAATAACAAAAATCTAAAAGAGTTAGATGCTTTATATTTGAACCAACAACCTATTTGTATTACTTTATTTAATTTAGTGAAAAATGCTACTTTTGGGTGTAAATATGGCCTAATTCATCTATTACCTTCTTTTTCATGGTCTTATAGGTGAGGATCCCCACAAATACCTCAAAGAGTTTGATATATTTGCTTAAGAATGAAATCTCTCGAGGTGATATAAGAATAAATCAAGTTGTGAGCTCTTTCATTTTTATTAAAATATACAGCTAAAGATTGACTCTTTAGTTTTCCCTTAGGAACAATTGCTACATGGAACAAGATGAAGAGATTATTTTTAGAGAAGTTCTTCCCTACCTTAAGAATTATATATATTTGGGGTGTGAGAAAATATCAGGAAGAGTCCCCTTACAATTATGGGTAACGCTTTCATAAAGTTTGTAATATTTTCCACACCATCAAATAATTGATTAACTCCTAATCTAATAATTCTATTATGGTCTTTTCCCAATGGATAAGAGTATTAATGATGTTGTGAGTGGATGTCATTAGATGATGAGACTGCTAAAGTTGTAAGAAATTTAATTACCAACAAATTCCTAAAAGTTTAGTTCTAGATATGATATGCATATTCGATGAGGTAAATGTTTCTTCTATTTAGCAACAATTATCTAAACTTTCCTATTTTTTTAGAAAATTGGCTATAAGGGATGTATAACAAGTAACAAGTAAAAGATCACTAGATATATTTAAACATGAGTCATCCAATAGACATTTTCCCTATATTCTAAGATGGAAACATTGAGTAAGTGAACGTTGCTAGGAACATTCCTCCACATCATAGGTCAAATGATAATTTCTCCATCATCTATAATCTAGGTTAGAAGGATCATCATAATATTAGTTATGGAGTAAACAAGTGATAAAACTTCTTTCCAAATTGGAAGTAGGATCCCTAATAATAATTTCAATCCTAGCTTTAATCTTCCTCTAACTCATATATATCTTTGGAGGATATTGTTAAGTCTCCTATTAGTAAAACTTTACAATTTCAACTGTAGGTGAAACAGTTACAACAAGAGACTAAGTAATTCCAATAGGAGGCAAGGTCTAGATTTCAAAATTTAAAGAACTAGATGAGCTAAATGGTAGTTATTACTAACCATTTAAAGGCTTAAAGTAGAGGGAGATTGCCATCTCAACCTAAGATGAGCCCTAGGAATGTGATTATAATGACCTTGAAGAGTGGTAAGAAGGTTAAAGAGCCAAAAAAATTATTCCCATGGTTGTCAATGAGGAATAGATTTAGAAGAAATTGTAGTTAAAAGATACAACTACTTGTGTGAGAAAATATCAGGAAGAGTTCGTTTACAAGTATGGCTAACGTTTTACTAAATTTTATGCAAGCTACCCTCACCGTCAAATGATTAATTAACTTCTAATCTAATCTTTCTATTATGGTTTTTTGCCGATGGATAGAAGTATGAATGATGTTGCAAATGGTTGTGCATTAGTTAAAAAAATCGCTAATGCTACAAGAAATTTAATTACTAATATGGTAACAAATTCCTAAAAAGTTTAGTTCTAAACATGATACTATTAAGTCAAGAAGACTTCACTTCTATTAATTTTGATGACAATTAAATAATAATAATAATAGAAATGTATGAACTGTTTTGATAAATTTGTTAAGTGTACAGAAAAAAGTAACACTTAGTCAACTCAAAAAGTGCACAGTCAATGTCAGACGAAGTGCGATATCAGACGAAGCACTACATAAGACGAAGTGTTACACAAGATGAAGCACGACATCAGACAAAACGGAATAACTGAAAAAATGTAATAAAAGAAGAAGCATTTTTCTAGACGATACAAAAAAAAGATATTCTAGAACGTCAGACAGTTAGTTGGAGTTAGTTACAGGACTCAAATAATAACCGTTTCTAGAAGATTCAAGAAGCAGTTTTCAAGAAAATAGTTGGAGACTTAGGCTATAAATGCTAGTTCTAGTCGAAGACTAATAAGATATGATACACATACATAGGTTTTAAAAAATTGTATTCAAAGTGCAAAAGAAGTGAGCAAATACCTTGTAACATAAAGCTCAAAAATACTTTTTTTAGAGAGAGAAAGGAAGGCTAGAGCCTGGAGAGGCTAATACAACTCATAAAGAGTACTTTGTGAGAGAGACCTGAAAAGGCTCTACAAGTGTAGAAAGAATACTTGTAAAGTTGAAAGAGTATAGTGAAATCTCAGACTAACTCTGAGGACTGGATGTAGCCTAAGGTTTAGGGTGAATCAGTATAAAATCACGGTGTCTATTCTCTAACCTTTATCTTTTAATTTTCTTGTTGTTAGATGAGCAGATAATATTACTTGCGATTGCATTGCTTATCAACTTTAGCAAAGTATTTTAGTAATCATTTGCATTTTTGTAAAGAAATTCAAGAAGTTCAAAAGATTAATATTTTCGAAAAGATTACACAATTCAACCCCCCTTCTTGT
>JANSVA010084087.1:0-11294 GCA_025504915.1 Erythroxylum reticulatum
ATAAGGATTCAGAGATAATTCAGATTTCAAAATTGGAGAGTAACTCAACTCCAAAACTGCTAAAATCTTCAACCCAATAAGCTCCGCCTAACGTTCAGAGACTGTTTTTTGAAATTTGAAAGCTTCAAAAGTTAGAATCAAAACCTTGCTTCTCTTTTCCATCTCTTAAATTTCAACCCAACCAAACTAAACAAGTTAAAACGTACAATCATTCACGCTTTTACAGATAGTTTGGTGAAGTTGTGCGTTGCTCCATCACTTCAATTTGCCTCAAAAACAAGAGAGAAGAACAAACCCAGATAGAAGTATTATCGAAACTTTACCTGGGTCGGGTCTAATTGTGGTATTAACCGAGTAACCATGTTCGAGCAGCCTCATGATCAGCCATGACGCCACGAACCCTGTACCTCCCGTAACGCATACCGTACCCTTTTCACTTTCCATTTCTGTGTCTTATCTCTTCCTCCCTGTCTCTTCTAAGCAAGATGGAGCGTAGTAACTTATCATTGATCCTTTACTTTCCTTTAAAATCGGGAACGGATCACGCTTAAATGGATGGCTGATATTTAAAGTAACAGAGTAAGTGACAGTACACGGTACAGAAGATCTGGCTCTTTAAAGTCACACCTTTCCTTCATTAGTGCAATGCTTACGTATCATGTCAAGATACAGAAGCTTTTGACTATGGGATCAGATCTTTGTTCCGGTAACTCTTTTCTCATTGATCCTTGACTTTCCTTTAAAATCACACCATGCCTCGATTAATGCAATGAAGTCAGAGACTATGGTATCAGATCTTTCTTCCAATAACTCTTTTCTTTTCTAGCCCTATTTTGCGTCTAATACGATACCGTTTTTTAGTTTTGCACATAAAATAACGCAATTTTTACTACAGAATATTGTCGTATTGGACAAAGAAAACAAAATAATAACAAAAGAAATTTTAAACCCTTTGACTTTGAGCCGAAAGAAAAATTATTGGGAATGATTTTTTATTTTACTTTTTATAATTATTATAAATAATATTTAATTTGTTTATTTTTATATATTTATAAAAATTACTATATAGCTTAGTTCGAGTTAAAATTGTTATTCTCGATCTCAAGTGATAGAGATAAATATCAAGAATCCCCATGTTTTTATTCCTCATCTATATACTTGATTCAATAATCTTAAGATTATTTTGAAGTTAATAAATAAGTTGGAAAAAAATTAGAATAAATAATGACATGAATTTATGAGTAATAAATATAATACGTAGTACAAACCTTATTACGTACTCAGAATCATACAAGAAAGGGTAAAAACGAAAGAAATGTGAAATACTTGATTTTGGTTCCATTCAAAATTCTGAAGCAGTTTTTGATGTCGAAACGAGCTCTGATCTTCCGGGACAGTTGAGGAAGTTGTTTACCGACACTTAGTTTAGGCCTTCTATAGTTTTCTTAATACGCAAGCTCTCTTAACGGGTTAAAGAACCGTATGCTTATGATTGATATGAGCAACTATAGGAGACTTTAACTTTTTTATAGCTTCCATATCAGGCTTCCCTATCATAAGACCGATAGGGACCAAGTCTATATAAAAAGGGATCCATTTTTTACCTGGACTTCAACCTATTAATCTATATCATTTATTGGGTTACTTTATTACTCTTATTTTGATCAAATTATATAACTTAACTGATAATTTATTGAAAACTAAAATTACAATTAATAGTTGTTCACTTAATAAGAAAAAGACAAAAATGTCCCTACGAACCAAAATGTTTAACATTCGCCCCCTTAGACAATTATCAATTGCAGTTTTTGTCAAGTTCAAAACAATTTAAAAACTCGGTTAAATCATGAAAGGCTTTTGATACCCAAAAATATCAAACATGTATGTCATGTGTGACACATGTTCAATATAATCGCGAATATCTAATACCTCACTAACATGAATGGGAATATGGAATGTGGCAAACTAAGATGATAACCATATGATCTAAAATATCATCTTTATTTGTAGGTCTCGATTTCTCTAACTTTATGCTAAACTGCATCAAAGAAATTATGTTTTCTCTCACCAAATGTTAAAAAACATTAGAGAAAACTGGTTTTCTCTCACCAAATGCTAAATTGCATTAGAGAAAAATATTTATTTTCTCCAACTGAATGCTAAACTGCATTGGAGAACATTTATGAGATTAAAACCTTATATCCCTTTATGTCATATAAAACTTTAAGGATATCTATACAAACTTTATGTATTTAATGACGTAAACTCAAGGTCAATCTTTATAAATGCCCAATGACCTTTAAAATGCTTAAGATTGACACATATCTTAAGGTTTCCTTATGTATTATGACTATATACAAAAGTAGTTATTATTGAGGATAAAAGAACATTATCGTCTTTATTAATAAATAAGCATAATGTTATAATACATCAAAATGTACAAACTTTTAAGGAGCAATTACAGTGATCCCTAACTATTGTTGTATAAGGACTTTAACACTTCCATACTGGATACATATCTAACAAACATTAATAGGCGAAGTCCTTTAGTCAAATGATCAACCAACATCTCCTCAGTCCTGATGTGCTCCACTTCAACGTCACCCTTCTGAATCAACTCCTTTATGGTCAAGTATTTAACCTCTAAATGCTTAGACCTTGTGATATTCTTATTGTTGTTACTGGACAACACTGTAATAAGATTATCACAATATAACCGAATGGGTCTAGCTATCGAATCCACCACAGACAACTCAGAAATCAAGTTTTTGAGCCAAAGCGCCCGTGTAGGAATTCCATAACATGCAAAAAATTCTACATGTATGGTCAAGGAAATTACTAGTGCTTGCTTGATACTCTTCCACGATACTACACCATCTGCCAACATAAAAATGTACCCTGATATAGATTTGCACTAATCGGAGTCCGTATATCCTATAAGGTTTAAATTGTTGACCTTCCTATATGTCAATGTATAATCATTGGTACCCTTTAGATATCTCAACACTCGCTTAAATGCATTCCAATGGTCCATACCTAAGTTGGCTAGATATCGACCTAGTAGTCCGACAATAAATGCAATGTTCGGTCTAGTACACACCTAGGCATACATTGAAGAATGTATATATATTTAATTGTTGTAAATAGTTAGCAATTAGTAGTTTATTACTTAGCAGTTTATCAACTACAACACGTGTTGTATTTTTCCCTGTATAAAAAGATTTACACGTACACGTGAGATTAATACAGAGTGGTTTATCCCTCATTTTGGTTTTTCTGCTCTGTTTACTTTCTCTTCATGGTATCAGAGCCAGTAATTGTTTTCCTCGAGATGTAGATCTGGGTTTCAAGATTTTGGGGGTTCTTTCTCAGCTGGTTGTAGCTCAAGGTTTTTTCTTCAGTTGATTGAAACTAATTTGTTTGATGGTTTGATCTTTTTTGGATTGATTGTCTTCTGATCTTTCGCAACAATGGCGATTAGTGATGAGCGGCGAGCTGAGTTCAAGAAAGCATCAATGAATTTGAAGGAGTCTGATAATCCTGGTGTGAATCTGGTTTCTGTTCCTCTTAATGGTTTTAATTATTGAACTTAGAGCACATCAATGAGGAAGGAGTTGGCTGCGAAACACAAATTAGGGTTCATAACTTGGAAGATTAAGATGCCCGCTGAAGATTCAGATGATTTTGAAGATTGGATGAGCGTTAATGCCATGGTATTTTAAATTCCTTAACTCCCGAATTACATGATGCTTTCCTATATGTTTCTTCTGCTAAAGTTTTATGGGATAAGCTTGAGAAGAGGTTTGGCGACTCTACTGGACCTCAGGAATACCAATTGAAATGTGATCTTGGAAGTATTGCTCAAGGAAATACCAGTCTTTTGATGTATTTCACAAAGTTGTGCAAACTATGTGATGAGTTGCAATGCATTGTTTCGGTGCCTCAGTGCATTTGTGGAAAGTGCATTTATGATGCTTCTGGACAAGTAATGAAGTTAAATGAAAATGCTAAGATCGTTGAATTTTTAATGGGATTGAATGATTATTACAGTCACATGAAAAATTAGATCTTGATGATGGATCCTTATCTGAATATCGACAAGGTTTATTCTATGTTGTTGAATGTTGAAAACCAAAGCTGAGAGTTATATTGACATTATTGAAGGGAATGTGTTATTGGCTGTTGCTGCTAATAATTTAAGAAACGTTACTTCTGGCAAATAGAACACCAAGAGGAAGGATTATAAGAAGGACATGGAGGACAAGTATTATTTCTCTTGCAAAATGGAGACACGTCCTTTAAAATTCATGGTTATCTGTAATGGTATATGGATCTTAAGAAACTACAAAAGAAAAAAAGAGGTAGAAATGCTACTGCAAACTTGGCTAAGACGCATTTTGATGATTGGGAGGACTTTGCTAATGACAAAAATATGTACTATATGAGAGAAATGATACAATAAGAATTAACTAAACTCATGAAAGGGAAGCAGATTCAGACCGATAAGTAGCTGAATTTTGCTGCAACTTTTACTGGTAATATTTCTAAACTGGATGCTTTTGTTGATGAGTATGATGTGAAGAATTCTTGTTGGATAGTAGATATAGGAGCTAGTACACATATGTCTGGAAATAAATGCTTGTTTAATGACTTAGCTCCTTTGAGAAGAAAATGTAGTGTTCAATTACCAGATGGAATAGCTAGATATGTTAGATTTATGGGTGATATTAGCTTTCATGGGAAAGTTGTTTTGAAAAACTTCTTCTACCTACCGTCTTTCAAGTATAACTTGCTGTCAGTAAACAAATTGTTGAAGGAAAATGGTGGAGTTTTCACTTTTTATCCTGAATTTTGTGCTTTACAAGCCCAGAGGAGTAAACACTTGCTGATAGTGGGAACAGCAGTTGGCCATCTCTATTATCTTGATAAAGATTCTTTTAGTCCTATTTTGGTAGACAAGTATGTTTCTTTATTGAATAACACTACCCAAGAAACCTATTGTATGAATACTATAGTTAGTCTGAAACTTTGGCATCATAGGTTGGGGCATCCTTCAATTGGTGTTGTCAAGAAGGTAAGATTGCTGAATAAAAGTGTTGATAGTTTTTTTTTATCCTTGTGATGTGTATGCATAGTCTAAACAGACCAGAACTCAATTTTCTATAAGTGATAGCCATAGTGAACAACTGTTTGAATCGTTACATGTGGATGTTTGGGGGCCTTGTCGGACACAATCACTCTTTGGTGCTTTTTATTTTTTAACAATCGTTGAAGATTGCAACAGGTGTACTTGGACTTATTTAATGGGGACAAAGGATCAAGTTAGTTCCTTATTGAGTATTTTTTCAACAATGGTGAAGAATCAATATTCTGCTTCAGTTAAAGTTGTTAGAAGTGATAATGGGGGAGAGTTTGTGGGTTCTAAATGTCGGACAAAGGATCAAGTTAGTTCCTTATTGAGTATTTTTTTAACAATGGTGAAGAATCAGTATTCTGCTTCAGTTAAAGATGCTAAAAGTGATAATGGGGGAGAGTTTGTGGGTTCTAAATGTCAACAGATTTTTCATGATCATGGCATTGTTGATCAACGAACATGTATATATAGTCCTCAACAAAATGGTAGGGTAGAGAGGAAACATAGATATATTTTGTAGATGTCTCGAAGTTTGTTGCAATAAGCTCATTTACCTAAGA
Organism: Erythroxylum reticulatum; assembly: GCA_025504915.1. Taxonomy (NCBI): domain Eukaryota; kingdom Viridiplantae; phylum Streptophyta; class Magnoliopsida; order Malpighiales; family Erythroxylaceae; genus Erythroxylum; species Erythroxylum reticulatum. The sequence continues at coordinate 5,695 of JANSVA010084087.1, forward strand.
AGTTCTGGGGTGAGGCTATCCTTCATGCTACTTATCTTATCAATAATTTGCCATCTTCTGTGTTAAATTGGAAGAGTCCATATGAGGTGCCGTTTGGAAAACCACCAGATTATAGCGCTTTGCGAACTTTTGGGTGTTTGTGTTATATGATAAATTCTAGTCCTAAGAAGGACAAGTTTGATGTTAGAGCCAAAAAATGTATTTTTTTAGGCTTTGTTTCTAGTCAGAAAGGGTATAAGGTGTATGACATCTCTTCTCAATAGTTATATACCTCCAAGGATGTGGTGTTTCATGAAACCGTATATCCTTTTATTGATATCCCTTCTTCTGATGCAAGTGTTCCCATTCCAGTATGTCCTTTAACTGATCCTCCTTCATATTTTCCAGAGGTTGTTCATGAAATTCATGCTAATGATCCTATTCCTTCATCTATCGATGCTATTCCTCTGCTTACTACTGACAATCCAGTTAGAGTAGCTGCTGATGTACCTGTGGCAGATGTCTTACCCACTTCACGTGAAGTTGTCCCTCTCCGAAGAATAACCAGGCAATTAAAAGGACCACGTTGGCTTTCAGATTATGTTGTTAACACTACTATTTGTGATTTCAGCAGCACTGCACCATGTACTTCTCTGCACATACCTACTACTTTTCCTTTTTGTAAGAATCCTACACTTCCTACAGATTATCTTCATTTCTTAGCTCATGTTAGTGTTATGAAGGAGCCACGAAGTTATAAAGAAGCAAAAGCAGTTCCCGAATGGGTTACTGCCATGAACAATGAACTTCAAGCACTGGAGAAAAACAAAACTTGGCTTCTTACTGATCTGCCTGAGGGAAAAAAGGCCATAGGGAGCTAGTGGGTTTACAAATTGAAGCTCAAATCTGATGGCACTTTTGACAAACATAAAGCCCGGCTGTTTGCCAAAGGATACAATCAAGTGTATGGGGAAGATTACGATGACAGTTATTTTCGGTTGCCAAAGTTGCCACGGTGAGACTATTCATGACTGTTTTAGCTACCAAAAGTTGGCCTCTGCATCAAGTAGATGTTAACAATACTTTTCTTCATGGGTTTTTAGATGAGGAAGTCTACATGATTCCAACTGAAGGTTGTACAACAACAAAGGATGGTCAGGTTTGCAAGTTACTGAAGTCTCTTTATGGTTTAAAGCAGGCTTCTAGACAATGGAACACTGAATTAACTAGTTTTCTGCTTGATTTTAATTTTCTTCAATCTCCTCATGATCACTGCCTGTTTGTTCTAGACAAGAATGGTTGTTTTTTTATGTTACTTGTCTATGTTGATGATTTACTCCTTAGTGGGAGTTCTGATGGTGAAGTTTGCAGTTTGAAACGGGCATTAGATGAGAGGTTAACAATTAAGGATTTGGGCTTAGCAACATATTTCTTAGGATTAGAGGTCTTTCATACTTCGAATGACATTTTTCTTAATAAAAAAAAAGGATGTCTTGGATTTATTAGATGATGCAGGTCTTTGGTATCTAAACCCAAGAAAATTCCTTTTCCAAAGGGTTCTATCCTAGAACGTGATGACAGTCCTCTCTTGAGGATCCTCAACAATACAAGAGTTTAGTTGGGAGGCTTCTTTATTTAGGCTTTTCTAGGCCTGATATCACTTATGTCGTGCAACAATTAAGTCAATATTTGCAGATGCCTAGAGAAAATCATCTGAAGCATGTGTTTTATGTTTTGAAATATTTGAAGAATGCTCCTTCTATGGGATTATTTTTTCCAACTGACAATGACTTGAGACTTACTGTTTATGCTGATGCAGACTGGGCTTCTTGCCAAGTCAGTAGGAAGTCTTTAACTGGTTTTTGCATCTTTTTGGGTGCTTGTCCTATTTCCTGGAAGACCAAGTGTCAACATATTGTTTCTCGTAGTTCCGCTGAAGTTGAATACAGATCTATGGCTTCCACAATGTGTGAGTTGATGTGGATCACTTATTTGTTAGACAATTTGAAAGTTCCAGTACAGAAGCCTATTCCTTTGCACTGTGATAGCAATTCTGTTATTCATATCACTTCTAACCCTATCTTCTATGAACGAATTAAACACATTGACATTGATTGTCATGTAGTTCGTAATCAATTCAAGCAAGGGTTAATTGTTCCAATTCATATTTATTCGCATCTTCAGATTGTCGATTTGTTCACCAAACCCCTTTCTTCCTCTTTATTCCGTAGCTTATTTTCCAAGTTGGCTTTGTTTGATGCTCACCAAAGTCCAACTTGAGGGGGGCATGAAGAATGTATATATATTTAATTGTTGTTAATAGTTAGTAGTTAGCAGTTAGCAGTTAGCAGTTTATTACTTAGTTCACTGTCAACTACAACACGTGTTATATTTGTCCTTGTATAAAAAGACTTACACTTACACGTGAGATTAATAGAGACTGGTTTATCCCTCATTTTGGTTTTTTTGCTTTGTTTAGTTTTTCTTCATACATCAGGCTACCAACTGCACTAGAATACGGGACATTCCTTATAGTCTCTCTCTCAACTTCATTCTTTGGGCACTGTGTCAAAGATAATCTCTCACCACGAGAGATAGGTGCTACAACAAGTTTACAATAAGTCATATTAAACCATTATAGCACTCGCTCAATGTATGCTCTTTCTGAAAGGTTTAGGGAGTGTTGAGATATCTCTCAGTGAATCTGCATACAGAGGGCAAAAGATGCTTTACCCAAACCCTTCATGTCAAAATGTTTGGCCAAAAGTTGCTTTACTTTATGCAATATAGTCAAATCATTTGATGCGAGCAAGATATCATCGACATACAGTAGTATAAAGATGACTCTCTCCTTAACCTTATAGTATAAGCATCTTCAACTTTTTTTTTTCACAAAGCCGAATGAGGTCAAAACCCCATCAAACTTTAGGTATCATTGTCTAGAAGCTTGCTTTAGGTCATATATTGACTTATTCAACTTACTAACTTTTTCAGCTGTATCTTGATCCTGAAATGCTTCAAGTTGCTCCATATAAACCTCCTTATAAAGGTCACCATTCAAGAAAGTGGTCTTAACGTCTATCTAATGCAAAACTCAAAACTCAAAACAAACAATTTTTTTACTAAATTTAAAAATAAAAAACAAAAATGAAAATGAACACCTGAAATAATGTGACAAGTTTACGAGCAAAGGAATTTGGATGCCCTTCTCTTCTTCTTAATTGGAAGGACAATTTTTGGATTTTATGATTATTATAAATAATAATTATTTTATATTAATAAATAATTTATAATATATAAAATAATTAAATTATGTAAATAATGATAATTATGAGAGTCATTAAAAAACTATATAATTGACTGCAAACTAAACTTATTGTGCTCGATTTACAATTATAGTTTAGTAATAAAAATAAATAATTATACGAGTTATTAAAAATTTTATGTAATTAATTTAAAATTAAAATTATTTTCCAACGTTTATATTCTTTAATTAACAATTAGTTTAATAGAAAACTGATAAAGTCTAGACTTAATCTTGTTTTGATTAGTCAATAAACGTTCATGTTTCAATTAGTCTTTCAAATTCCTTACCCAAAATAAGAAATATTTATTTGTGAAATCAGAGCATTAATACAGCACGGCATGGACGACAGATAATGGCCATGACTTATTAAAGTTACTTAACAGTACTTCGGTAAGAAGGTATAACATTAAAGATAACCCTTTTCTTTACAGCACTGTATTGCTCCATCAAACATTTCATCGAGCCCATACTTGTACCTAAATCCACTTTTCAGCAACTTCTCCGATGACAGACCTGCCGCTTTATCGCCTTTTATATCCTTTAAAGATCTGCCAAGTAAGCAAATATTTATTAGTTGAAAAATATAAAATGTTCTTTTAATATTTTTCAAAAAATTTAGATCAAAATGTATTATTATTATTCATAAAGTCACATTCTATTATATGTTTTTAAAATAGTGCTAATAATATCATAAATACTAGTTATATTTTTAATATATGGATCATTAATTTATATAATTAGATAATTTATCATATTTTAAAAATTAATTTTAAAATAGTAAATAAAAGTAATATTTTATAAAAATAAAAAATATTTTTATCTCTATTATCACTTTTAGACTCTATAGAGAGTGTAACGAGTATTATTAACAAGATGCAATGATAAAAAATATTTTATTTTTTAAAAACATTAAAATGTAAATTATGTGTTTAATAATCACATTAATATATGCTATGAATTTCAAGATTTATAAGAAGAAGGTCCAAAAATCACTCACTCCACTGTTGGTATTGGGAACTCAGGGTACTTGGCAGAGAGGAACTTGGCCAACTCCAGATTTGTCATGAAGTGGGAAGAACAAATATACCTCCCTTTTGCTTCAGAATGCTCGAAGAGGAAAATATGTGCTCTGGCCACATCATCCACATGCACCATAGACACGCTGAGAAGAGAAGCAACCAGCTCCTTCTCACCTAAGACAAACAAAACCTTTCAAATTTTGGTTTTGCGGGTAATCAAGAAGTTCACAAACACACAATTCATCAATTTAGTGGATCATATTAAAAACTGATGCATGTGTGACACTTGAATTCAAGGTTTCAAATTGTGGATGATAAGTAATTGATAAATTGTAGTTTTGGACAATTCTAAAAATTGTAATTTTGTTTTAGTTAAGTTTTATTAAAGTTTATAATATTTTAAAAATCAAACTGGATATTAGATCATCACAAAATATGTTTAAAATTAAATAAAATTAAATAATTTGAATAAATTTGAAAGAATTTTATCTTAATTTAAAGTATAATCAGAAAAAATTATTCAATAAAAATTAATTAATTAATTTTAATTTATAAAAATCATCAATTTATAAAAATTAAGTAATTAATTAATAAACTAATCAATTTTTAACAATAAAGATTAGTAAAATAAATCAAACTTAAAAACTAAATCGCTCAATCTAATCCAAATTTTTTAATCATTAGATAAAAGTTTCCAATTTTATAGTTTAATAAATTTAAAATTAATCTTTAAAATGATAAAACAATTATTTTTAATTATTTAAAAAATATTTTTCTTAAAATTTTAAAATAACAATAATTAAATGTTATTAATACAACATTTAATTTAATTTAACGTAAACTATTAATTTAGAAGAAGCTATATGTTTTATCCGCTAAACAAATTCAGAGAGGAAGACAAATGAAAATTCCCACACAAAGCTTTTCTTTGTGACTTACCGAATAACATAGCCAGTGAAGTGTGTACAGAGTCAGGGAATTTGGGACATAAGAAGGGACCAATCACGACAGTAGGGATTATTGTCACAAGGTCCAGCTTATGTTCCTCTGCAAACTCAAGAGCTGTCTTCTCAGTCATAGTCTTGGAGATGCAGTAAGATACTCCAAATGTCTTATTAGCTCTAACGTACTCGACGTCGGTCCAGTAGGTCTCGTCCATTACGTCCACATCTTTGTCATTCAAAACAACAGCTGTGGCACTAGAAGTGTACACGACTCGTTTCACAGTCTTGGCTTTCAAGCATGCTGTTAATATCCCTAACATCCCATCAATCGCTCTTTTGGTAATCACTTCC
>JANSVA010084095.1:0-11294 GCA_025504915.1 Erythroxylum reticulatum
GAGGCTTTCAAGTTTATGCCTTTAGGTGTTTGATAAAATGCCTAAGTGAACTTGGTTTAGGATTTAAGGATTTTGATCATGTGCATTGGAAAGAGGCTTTCATGATTACTTAGAGGGAACTTGAATTGTTTCTTAGAATGATAAGTAAAAGCCTAATATGCTTGGATAAAGATGTGCTTAATTATGTTATGAAATGAACAAGTTTGGATTAAAGGCATTAAATTCTTTAGAAAATGCAAAAAGAGAAGCTAATGTGATGGTATATAAATATAAAATTTATGTTTAAGTAGTAATTTCATTGTATGTCTTTTTATGTATAAAGGCTCGAGAGCCATGAATTAGGGAACTCGTACCGAGGATTGTTGAAGTTAAGGGAGAGTATATCTTCTTTTGAGGTGAGTTGGGGAAATCATATTTCTCAAATAGGATTAGAACATCCTAAGACAAGCAAGATGACTTGTATGTGAATTTGAACCTAGGCAACGTATGGTATAATTGAATTTTAAATGGATGCTAATATGCTTAGGTATTTAATAAATGACATTGTTTTTAATAACTCCATGCACTTGGAGTGCATCTGATGTTTTTATTATGTATTTTGAGAAATGATATTGTTTTCCACCAATCTAAACTTGAAATGTAAAGGACAACGTTTTATTTTTTGAACCTACATTTTTGAACAACTTTGCATTTGGAGTACAAAAGATGGCCTTTATTTCATGAGATAATGTTTTAGAATTTACAAATGCATAATTGAGTCATGTATGCTGCATGTTTTTGTTCTCTTTTGGCTTAGAGCCATGGCATAGTTTTATTTTATCGGTTGGATCGATAAATAAAGGCATGGTGCCTTACTTGATTTTATACTTAATAACTGGACATGATTTGTTTTGTGATTGGTGAGCACACGATTGGCCAATCGTGTGCTGGGCACAACTGATTAAGTAACCCCCATACTCTTGACGCTGGTACATTAAAGTCGAGTCATCATATCGACACCTTTCTACGGGACTTACGGGTGATTCCACACCTAGGGTCTGGACACCGATGAGGTCATCACCTAGGTTCATGACACTCTTGTCAACTGTAGACTAGACTCACCACTGATGAAAGTCAAGCCAACACCAATAATCGGTGGGTGTGCACATTAGTTTGGTTGACTAGTGGTGTCACACATTATTGTTTTGGTTTAGTCTGATATTTGTTTTCTAATGAGATTCTGATTTATACATCTGATGTTTTTACGCATTTGTATACTAGAACTGGAACTTATATCCACCGAATGGGTGATTAATAGGCTGGGCCTATGTAGTTCCTAATCGGTATATGATGAGGCATAGGCTAGGCCTATGTGTTTTCTATGTGATATATATTCAATTCATAGGTTATCTATGTCATCTTAGTATGAATCAAATTCTATTTGTGATACATGTTTTTCCTTCTCACTGAGTACCTAGTGTACTCACCCCCTTCGCTTTCCAACCATGCAAGTTAATTTAGTGAGTTTGAAGCTCTAAGAGGATCTTGTGACTTTTTGACATTTTTAGGGTATTTCTACACGTGGCTAGTTTATGTTTTGTATTTTGGATTGTTTACTGGCTCATGAACTGTTTCATGTAGTTATGCTTTATCACTTTGTAAGTTAACTTTTGACTATCTGGTGTTTTATAAATGCTTTTATGTATGAATTTTCAATACTTCTGTTGAGATTTCCTTGAGTGGAATTTAGAGTCCTGAAGTTGTGGTTGGATGTGAATATAAAAGTGTGTTTGAAATCGTTTGCAGGTTTTGAGATTTTTAAAATACAGCTGTTGTGTTGCCCAAATTTTCCAAAAAAAAAGAGATATTAAGTTAGCCTTGCATAGTCAGATTAAGGATACTGCGAGTGTCCTTAGACCGAGTATGCGGCAATTGTCATGGGCTCAATATGGTACCGGGTCGTGACAAATGTTGGAAATAGATATATCAGTCCAGAAACATAATAGGATAAAAGTTTGTATATAGAAACTTGGAGGCCAAGTTGAAAAAAAAGGGGAAAGTACATAGAAAATAAAAAGACTTAGGTGAGAGATTAATGTAAAATAAAAAATAAAAGTAAAAATGTAAAGAACTTGAAAGAGAGAGACGGAGAGAGAATGAGAGAGGGAGTTTGGGAGGCCAAACATAACCTAAAAAAGGAGAATGGAGTCAAAGTGGAGATGATATTTTTAGTTCAACATAAAATCAATAGGTTAAATTTGAGTCGATTAAATTTCAAGTTAAGTTTAGATCTAAGGACAGTTCAGATTGAAAGACTTAACCAACCCGAACTCTCTCCCAAAAAAACTATTGTTTTAGTTTAACTATCTAAAGTAATATTGTTTTAATATGTAAGTTTAAGAAATTCAAGACCAAAATGATGTTATTCTATTATAAATCATTTTAAAATCACTTAAGTAGTTTAAATCCAACCAAATTTTAAATTGATCTCGAGTTGTCTAAACAAATCAAATTAGAGGTAAGCTTAGTTTGGTCCTACCTATTGTCATAATTAAGTGATATTAGGATGATAGAAAGAGGATAGTAAGAGATTATGGAGTCCACCGAAAAAATAAAAGAAAAAAATAGTAGGATGAGAGAATGAAAATAGTTGTCAAGGATAAAGAAAGGAAAAAAGGAGGAAAGAGGAATAAAAATGAACAAATAGAGGACCATTTTGAGAACAGGGGGTTGAGGAGTTAGGTTCGAGCTGATGCACCTTCCTTTTATAAGGATGTGGCATTTCCTTCATTTCTTTTTATCTTAATTGCTCTGTTTTTATCACATCACATCCATTCTTAGACACTATCCTTTTAGCTTTAGAACTAGTTGTTCTTCATTTACTATAGAATATATTCATTGCTACCTTATCTTAAAAATATCATTAGCAACTCATGTGTCCATGTCATCATCGTTGGCAATCAACTAATGCCTTTGGCTTTCACTAACAATAGTGAGAATGAAAGGAAGGTGATGACAAATGGAAAAGAGGAAGAGGAAACCAAAACAAAAGGAGAAAATGATAAAGAAGCGGAAAAACTAAAAATTAATGAAGAAGAAAAAAAAGAAAATAACCATAAGAGAGATTAAAAAAAGAATTAGAGAAAAGAGTTGTGAGAGGAGATTAAAAAAGCTACATAGATAAGAAAGAATATAAAACCAAAGAGGTCTAAATTATCTCCTTTATATATTGTTGTTCGTATCTAGATAGTGATTTAACTTGAGAGATGAAGAATGAGGATTAATCGATGTCATTGTTCGGGATTTATCTTTTTGATAGACCAAAGTGGCCACAATTCCTTATCTACTCTTCTACATTCTCATTTAGGTATCATGTTAATGGAACTTATAATGAAAATGTATTTAATCAACTTTAAAGCAGCTATGGTTAGAAAATTTATATGAAGCTGTCACCTATATTAATGGGCTCCTTTAGATTGAGCAAAGGTTTTTTGACTTTTCTTAATTATCTAGTACAACTAAGGTTCAAATTCACCTAGGTACTCTAGGTCATGGTAATGGGAGCTTTCATTCTTGGCTTAAGAAGGAAGTATTCTCTTAATGAATACACATTTCTTTTAGTTATTGTTTTGATTCTTTTAACCTTAGCAAATGACTAAATTGTTGGAAAATCAACCATGATCAAATTTTGGGCATAAAGAAAACGTCTTACAATTTTTCAAAGGATCTATTAATTAAATAACTTGAAAAATATGAATAAAAATTTAAAAGGGTTTAAATGTACCTAATCTGGAATCTTGTAAAATTTTTCTTCTTAAACAGTTACCAACATTTATTTATATGGCTAACCTCTAATAAGATCTATAAAGTAGAGAAAGAGAACCTTATTTTAAAGAGGAAAAAGGCTAAAGTACTAGCTTCCTAATTTCATTTTTCTATTTATAGAAAAAAAGACTCTAAGGTCTTCTAATTAAAATTAAATTATTAATTATAATTTAATTATAACAAAATCAAGTATCCTATAATTGATTATAAAGTTTCTTAAGCTTCAAATTAAATGGTCATATATAAATAGTGGTTAAAAAGAGAATTTTTAATTTAAATTATTTTCTCATTTTAACTGTTCTTTATGTATGACCCATTAAGATCCAAATATTTTGACAATAATTATAAATTCTAATTCTAATTCACAATTAGAATTAGATAAATTAAAATTTATTTATATTTAATTATTTGATTAAATAATTTATAATCATATATCAATATTGATATCTAGCAACATTTCATGACACCCAAATATTAGGAATATCGATTTGGTTTGGCTCAATATGTCTATGCATGATTATACATATAATTTATTCTTTTTATCATCCAATATTTTAATTATACATAGAGTATGGAATTAGTGTTTACTTTATTTAAATACAATCATGCTTATTCTTACTAATTTGTAATTAATTTAAAATTAATATTTGAAAACATCATATTCAAACCTTAATCCACTTTAGAGAATTCCTTAAATCACTGCTAATAAAAAATATTGGAACATTTTTTCCTGATTACTTCAGGGTGATAAATCCCTTAGTGACTTGCTCAACTATATTCATATAGTTTATACTATATCTAAATACAACTTACTCTAAATAGAATATGTCATAATTAATACTAAAACATAATAATTCCTACATGAAATATCTTAGTAATCTCAAGCATAATGATTAATTATACAAACATTATAATAAGGAAATCCAAAGACATTCAAGTAATGTTTCATTAGGAACCTTATAATCATGTTAGTTTAGTGAATTTATTATCTAATAAACAACCAATGTTTGTTTAATTATCTCCATTATTTATTTTACAAGCTTGACAATTACTTTCATTAGGAAAAAAAACACAATGTGTGCTATTTTTTTCTGCTATATTAATATTAAATCTTAATAAAAAAAGTAAATAGGAACAATTTAAAAATAATACATAAATGTAATATGAATCTTATAATTATAATTTCATTATAATTTTATTTGAAATATATATTTATCTCATGTACTTTATCTTATTTTTTGTTAATTAAACAAAAGCAATTAAGATTAAAAAATTTATTTATTTAATTATGACATAAAATCTACAACTAACTTATTATCTATAGGACATAAACTAGTAATCTCCCATTTGCACTAAGTCAATCACTTAAGTATCTTATACTATCTCATCATATGATGATTATCCTACTACTAGAATAATGGTTTAGTGAGAAAATTCTATAAGATTCTCTTTTATGAGTACTTACGTAAATCTGGCATCTATAATCTTAGTTAACTAAAAGAAATTGCCCAAATATATATTTAGAACTTTAATGAGACCTTAGCTCTTTTTACATACCAAATGACTAAATGTTCTATAATGCATTACTATTTTAATAATGTAAAGAACTATATCAAGTTCATTATAAAACTTCTTAATCTAAATAATCATTTTTACTAAATGAAAAATGTATTATACAATGATTAGTAATTAATGCTACATTGGAACATTTAACTTAAAGTAATACTGTTTTAAGTAAAATATACCTTAACTAGGATTTACTTCTATCAAGCTAAAGTTAATAATCATATGTCCTTGAACTCAAATATGAACTCACATACAGAAAAAATAGATATCTTTAACTTTTTATAAGTATTAGATATATTTAATGTTTTATCTTCCAAGTCACTTTCGTCTATCAAACTCGATTCCTTAAAAAGTTAATCTACCAAAAAATCAATATAATTAAGGCAAATTGAGTCTATAGAACTACGTTTTCTATTAAAAGTCCTAGTAAATAAGAAAATTAAATTATTAATAAATTATATCCAACTTAATAATGATAATATCATACCTTTCTTGAAGCTTTAAATTGTACTGAACAATGACCAAGTCGTTCAATCTTTTGTACTCTAATTTATTCATTTTCTTGGAATTGATGGATTCAAATATGTACCAATTCATTTTACATCCTGTTGCATTCATAAATTGACTTAGAATTCAAATTACATACTGTTGCAATTTTGGAACATCATTTTCAAATTGGTCCCACCAAGCAACTATAAGACAACAAAAGTAGCATTATAAACAAAATAAAGTGATAATTAATTTTCAACAAGTAACAAAAGTGAAAACAATATATAATTGGATTAAGTTTGTCTCTTTGACGAATAACAATTGACATCTCAAAATCACCAGACACATCCTTATAAATCTCTATTTGTGATATTTGAAGATCTTGCATCATCTCATGGGTAATAATTTTTGTAATAGTTAATAGCATTCCCTTATTAACTTCAGCTTTTTTTGTAAAACTTGGTTTGAAATAAACTCTAGATTAAAAATGCCTTAACTGTAAGAAATGAAGTGTTAAAATTTCTTTCTTATCTCTCATTGATGACTTTAAGATAAGGTGTGTACAAAGAAAGCCTATTTTTTAAATTGCCCTTGATTGGTTCCTCTTCGTCTCTATGACGTAATAAAATAGCCCATTGTTGCCTTCTCAACACTATCATCCAAATGAATGACCTCACAAAGACTCACAAACTTGGATGAAAATTTGACATAAGGACCAAAATTCATTTTTTAAAGTATAATTCTAGAAAAACATCTAATATAAGACTTAGCATGAAGAGATGCAAACCACTTATTGCTTGTAAACATTTTTCTCAACTCTTTCTTCATTAGAATAAAGCACTAAAATGATAAAGAATTAGTTGTAAATATTGTAATAGCAAGATAATACAAATTCCTACCATTAGTAAAATCCTTCCTTATTAAATTCAAGACATGTGCACAATTATAGATGAACTTGGTCATGTTTTTTGCTTTCTACATAGTCTCATCAATAATAAGAAAATACCTAGCATCTCTTATTTTTCCAACATCAGGTTAATGCAATATGCAATATAAGGAGTCTAATAAAAAGAATTATACTTGCTTTACAATCTTCTTCTAGTTGCTTTATAAGCAAAATTATTATTAGTAATAAACTAAATAATATTTTCTAGCCCAAATTCATTCACAACTTCATCAATTATTTAAAATAGAGCATCAGCATTCCTAACAAGTCTATATGCATCAATAGGCTTCAACATCATTGTCCCCTTCATAAAATAATCCAAAATAATAATAATATACCCATGTTTTCTATTTATCTAACCATCAATAGGCTTCAACATCATTGTCCCCTTCATAAAATAATCCAAAATAATAATAATATACCCATTCTATTTATCTAAGCATCACACATAATTAAACACCTATAAGTAGCTCAAGTCATTCTTTCATTCAAATAAATTTTTATTTCATAAACAAAGTTGTTCAAAATTTTACCTCTGTAATTTTCAATTAAAGGAGTTGTGTATCCTAGACTATAAGAGGTAATAACATTTACCATAGGTTGATAATAGTAAGACTAGGAAGTATTGAATGTTATACCTGAATCATACTACCAACTAGACATTGTCATATTCATATTAAGAGCTGCTTCTCTAGATTGTAAGGCATTATAGATTAAAGATTGAGCTCTAGTAGTTGTTTATGATGCAAAAAAATTAGACCCATGTCCTCTTCTTTTCCTAACATTAAGTGTAACATTATCTTCTTATTAATTAGGAATACTATCACCTTTAACATTCCCACTATCATTCTGAATACTAACAAAAGAACTTTCATTACCAATTTTGTAATTCAATCTTTGCAATATTTCTCATGCTGATACTCTTCAAGCAAGGTCGTCATTTTTCATTTCACATTATGGCTCACTTTTTTACAAGGTTTCACATCACCTTTGACCCCAAATAAATGCTTCTTTAATTTATTGATTTCTTCACCTTTCAAATGCTTGCTACAAAATAAACAAATGGTATAGTTCTTCATTCCAAAAACTAATCTAGAATGAGTATATGCTTGATCATTGAATCTTCCTAAAGTGGTTAAATTATTAGGAGGGGGAGAGGGGGATGCGGTGGCTGGGGGGCAGCTGCAGGGAGACTATGGTGACTGCAGGGGGCTGCGACAGCTATGGACTGCCTAAATCTGGAGCTTCTGGCTGGTTCTTTTTGCTTCTGCGTGATTGTGTTTGATTTTATAGTTAGGTTTAAAAAACTCGTTTAAGTCCCTAAACATTTTAACGATATCGGTTAGTATTTATTTCAAATACTAGCCAATACCACCATCATTTTAAAATTTTATAGTTTCGTATCATTTTTTGATTAGTATAGTACAAAATCCTATACTCTAGGTTGAACTTGAATCATACAAACTTCTTTTCTAAAGTCTAAACTTGGCTTGAAATTTGTTTAGATTTAAGAGGTTTGGTCTAAACTCAAACTTGGTTAGAACTTTAAAGAACTAAGAATAATCTTAGGTCCAATTAGGCTTTAACTGAACTCATTTAGGCCTGGTCAAATTTAATTAGGCTGGGTTAGATCCAAAAGTCTTAACAATTTTAAAGAAATATTATATGGTCCAAAGTTTATTTAAATTACATGAAACCTAAAAGATCAATTTTAAAAAAAAATTAAACATTTCAAAATTTAGTTGAAGTAATTCAAGTTCAAAATTTCAATTCTTTGAAAGATTTATGATTGAAGTATCTCTTAAATGCTTTATTTATAAAGTTACTTTTCTCCTCCTAGTCTTTTCAATTTCCCCTTTTAGTTTCATTTGCCTGGTCACAAATTTAAAGTGAAAAGACAAAAAGAAAGAAATAACTTTATAAATAAACATTAGGGTCATTACTTTAATCATAAATCTCTCAAAGCATTACACTTTTGATATTAAAATTTGTCTCATTAGACTTTGGACCCTTTGTCTTCAATATAATTTATTATTAAAAAATGTAGCTTTATTAAAAAATAAAACAACAATATTTTTAATATAATTAGATTTTAGGTCAAGTCAGGTTGTAGAGTTTGAGTCTGAATTAGGTTTTGGTCAACTTTGATTGAGCCCATTAATTTCGAACAAGGGCCGATTGAGCTGAATAAGACTAAGATGATTTTGTTATTCCTATTTCTCTTTAATTTTTCATTCTAACTTCCTCACTTTGCTTTCTCCCATCACTTAGTCCCCGTGCAATTTCTCCCATCACTTAGTCTAAAATTTGTATAATGTTTCAAATATGAACTCAAATTTCAAATATGTCTTCAATTTGATCCAAAAACTTTTAAACACAAATAATATGTAGGGAGGAAATAAATAAGGCAAACTCAGTTTGATCTAAGGTTTTAAAACACAAATAATGAATTAAATTAAAATCAAGTAATGAACATAGCTCAAAGGATAAAAGCAAAAAAAAAATACATTTTTGCCAATGATTTTTTTTAATAATTCAAACAAACGTTTAAAATAAAGCCTTCCCAAATTAGTGTAGAGAATAAATTATGATAGAAATTGATTGAGTAATGTCAGTCACCTTTTTGGTTGTTGGTTAAATCAATCCCAAAAACTTGCTTTTCCTGAAAGTTTATGCTTCGATCCCTTTAAATGCCGGCTGGAGATGCATAAGGCGTTTGTGGGCTTAGAATTACAATACAATTTTATTTTGCCTCACAATTGGGCTTAATAGTTTATTGAGGCCCATTTTACTTCCATAGTGAGATTTATGTCTTCTTCATGTACGGGCTTGAGACAATTGTTTCTCTCATGAGTACATATTATTCTTATGGGCTCATTTCGTGTATTTTGATTTTGAAATCGCTTTTATGTTGGTGGCCCAGGCATGCAGTTTTCTTTTCAAAGTCAGAAGGAAAAGCCCATAAAAAGAAAAATAATGTCCAAAGCGAATGAGAAGTTTAAATTGGTCTTACTATGTTAATTGATGCATTAAAAAATTCCATTTAAAAATACTCTTAATAAAATTGGACCTAAGTACGAAGTTCTTAAGAATAATAACTTAGGTCCAAGGATCTAATCTAAAATCTGTAGCCCAAAACGCTAAAATGATTGCGTGAACATAAATGTTAATGTGTTTAATTGTTAGTCTAAATCACTTCTAATAAAATGGCTTAAGAAAATAATTTAGTAAAAAAAATAATACGCAATTAGAATCCAAACATAGAGTCCAATTTTAATGGTCCATTTAGATGTCTTGTCATCAAATTATTTAAATTTAAATTCATTTTAGGATCAATTCTTTAATTCAATTTATTTAGTTTAAATTTGATTCATTTAAGACATATTGTGTCAAAATATATAAAATTTTCAAATTTAGTTATATTTATTTAGTTTAAGTGTATCATCTAATATCAACTTTTTTAATCCCCCAGATTTACAAAAATTTTACTACTCACTCAATGCCACCCTTTTTAACTCTGCAAATTTATAAAAAGCTTTAAAAAAATTAGGCAATCACTTAGACATGTAAAATAAGGTGCCTAATTTCTTTCTTATTTATAATCAACCACCCAATTCAATTTTCTATTTCATTTTAGGTTTTTCATATCTTCTTTTTTTTTATTTTTAAAATTAAATTTTGAACATTAGTGGTGATAGATAAAGGACGTACTTAAATTTATTAAAAATTAAGATAAAGCAAGACTTTACAAGTTTATTAAGTTTATGTACTTAATTCATTAAATTTTGATATGGAGAGATATATAGGACTCTGTATGCTTGTCAGGTTCATTTACTAACATTTGACAAGGCCAAAATAGCGCAAGACTCTAATTTCATTTACTTCAACTTATTTTCAATTTATCAAATAGAATTAGACTCCACGTGTCTTTAAATTTACTATAATAAATTTATGGAGATAGACTTTATAAACCTATCTAATTTATTAAACTAATTCTCTTAAAATTTTGTCAAGTCAAGAAAAATAGATTCTACAGTGACAATTTTACTTTTATTAATTTTATCGAGATTTTTAAAAATTTACCTTGTTCAAATTGGTCAAATTTACCATATTTGATAAGTATTCGTTAAATTAATTAAAAACAAATAAGTAAGAATAAAGTATTGAATATGCCCAAATCATTGATACATCTACACCCTCACACACTAAAGGGAAAGAAAGTACATCAAAAGACAAGAGAAAGGCCTCAATGGTGATTGGGATGGCCTCGAATTTATTTAATTCATTCCCTGTAAGACCATATGTCTTCAATCAATTTATTTAATTCATTCCCTGTAAGACCAATAACTTTAGCCTCACAATTAATCTCTTAAAACCCATTGAACTCCTTAGTCTAGGTCAACTTAGGGTCAATACAAAACTCGATGACCTCCAACTCTGCAATAGATATGTCTAGCTACTTCTATTTTAATTTTAAAATTTCACATCA
>JANSVA010084134.1:0-11291 GCA_025504915.1 Erythroxylum reticulatum
GAGGTAAATCAAATTGGTTGAGGATACAACAACAAGGAGAAGATAGATTGATAAAGGAAAAGATTCAAAAGCAAAGGATTTGGACACAAGAAGAAGGAGAGGATAACACAGCGAGGATTTAAAGCTGTAGCAAAGGAGTCGGTAATGTTCTTCATCTTGTTTATGTTTTTATTATCCTTATACCATATCATTTATGGATTGATATGATGATTTGGATTTGTTGCTTCCGCTGGAAAAATGATTTCTTAAAAGTTTTGAAATCTACCATTTCTCCAAATACAGCATGCTTTCTTTTTCCGATCTAAGAATTCCATGTATACTAATGAAGTCTAGGTCCTTGTAGATCTACTGCCAGGTCTAAAATCCATAGGGTGTAAATGGATCTACGAATGGAAAGGTAGAGACCTTCATCATGTCGTATTATCTTTTTTATGAGATGATACTTTCTCTCAATGTGTTTGGAAACTTTATGGTTCCGAGGTTCTTTAGAATTAGCCACTACGCTACTATTATCACAATAAAGTGTAATGGCCTTTTCTGCCTCAGGAAGTACCTCCAAATCAATGAGGAACTTACAAAGCTAGACTACTTCTTTGCTGCCACACAAACAACAACATACTCAGCCTCTATAGTTGAATCAACAACGCAAGATTGCTTGACACTCCTCTAGACTATCGCTCCACCTCCTAAAGTAAATATAAAAGTAGAAGTTTATTTCCTTGAATAAACATCTGATTAGAAGTCAAAATCTATATATCCTGTCAAAATAAGGTTACTTCTAGAGTAAACAAGCATTAATTTATTTATGCTACGAAGATACTTCGGTATGCACTTAACCGCAGTCCAATGCTCCATTTCTGGGTTGGACTAGAATCTAATTACTAGTCCTACTGCTACTGACCAATCTGTTTCTTCTTGTCCCTAGATGGAAATTATGCCTTCTCTTAGACCTAGATACCTATCTGGTTGTCTCATAACCCTCCCACTATGTCTAGGCACTACTTGATGTTCAAACTGCTCTTCTGATTCAACTCTTGAATCCATTTTGACATCTTGTTCTGATATATCCAAATCAACTCTTGGTTTAAATGAAATAGCTAACTCCTTTAGTACTACTTCTTCTTCATTTTTTATTTCTAATAAATTCTTCCTCCAAGAAGGTCACACTTATTGACATAAATACCTTCATGTCTTGAGAACTGTAAAAATAGTACCCTCGTGTACCCGTAGGATATCCTACAAACCAACATACTTCTGACCTTGCTTCCATCTTTGTGGATTTAGGCCTTAAAACATAAGCTGGGTAGCCCTAAGTCCTTAAGTGCTAAAATAAAGGCACTGGCCAGTCCATAAATCCCTAGGTGTTTTAGGAACCGATTTATATGGAGCAAATTTTAGAAGATAAGTTTTCATTTATATGCCATATCCCCATAACGATTCTAGAAGCCTAGTGTAGGACATCATTGATCTTACCATTTCCAATAGAGTCCTATTCCTTGTCTCAGCTACACCATTCTATTGAGTTGCTTGAGGAGCTGACAAGTTGGAAATAATTCCATTATTAATTAGAAATTGTTGGAAATCTCCAAATAAGTACTCACTAGCTCCATCCAATCAAAGTTGTTGTAATGGCTTGCCTAGCAGCTTCTCATCTTCAACTTTGAATTCTTTAAATCTTTGGAAGGACTCACTATTTTTATGCATCAAATACAAATAGCCATGTCTAGTGTAATCATCTATAAAGGTTATGAAGTATTCATAACCTCCTTCAGCTTGTACATTCATGGCCCCACACACATTAGTGTGTACCAAGTCCAACATGAGAGCTTAGCCATTTTTCCTTCAATATGAGATTCACAGGTGGGTAATGGATCATTATCCAAGCCTGCAAGATTCACAACCTTCACTAACCTCTCAAGTCTTTTCTGATTGACATGATGCATTCTTAAGTGCCACAAATATTTTGAATTAATGTTATAGCGGTTGGATTGTCTTGGTTTTATTAATTCTGTGGTGTTTAGTGACTTGTCATAAGTTCTATAAAGAACAATCCTTGTTTAATTATCACATTACAAATAAAATCCTTATTCTCATATATTGAAAAACATTTTCAAAATATAAGGAATAACAAGATTTTATTAAAAAAATAGAAATAATGTACCTTACAATCATTGGAATGTAATATATATCCTCTTAATATAACCTATGACCACTAGGAAACCCTAAAATAACTACTCCCTCTGATTCCACCGAAACATAGGATCCATTTGCTATCTTGACTTAAAATTGGCCTTTAAGTAGTCTTTTCCTTTGCTAGAACCCCTGTAAAGAATTGTAAACATGGTCAGTGGCTCCTAAATCTAATATACAAGAATCAGATGAATATGCCACATTTCTTGTTCCTAACAAACTTAGGAAACCCATACATTGTTTGTTTTTAAGGTAGTCAAGGTAGACTGCATAGTTTTCTTTCTGGTGGCCCTTCTCACCACAGTGGAAACACTATCCCTTGGTGTCATTTTGGCCTTTTTTTTCATGGGTTGGACTTTGACCCCTGTTTGGGCTTTCTTTTTCATTGGACCCTTTTTCTTTTAATTGCACTTACCCTTAGGCTTAGAAGAAGATGCTACATTAGCCTCAGACCCATTAGCCTTGATATTTAATATCACCTCCATGCTCTGAAGGGCATTTATCAACTGAGTCAAGGTGTAATCCTTATTATTGAGCTCATAGTCTAACTTAAACTGTTGAAAGAAGAGTTTAAGCTATTGATGATCATGATCATCTACATTTCCGCATCTATATCCACCCTAAGCATCTCAGCCTTAATAACTATAGACATTACCTTAAGCATATAATCTCGTATTAGTTTACCAGGATTTTTTCTGAGATTGTGAAAGGTTTGGATTGCTTTCACCCTTGCAAACTTATTCCTCACACCAAACATCTCAGTTAAGTGATGGCCCATTACAACGACATTTTTCATGCCTGCAAGTTACTTTTGTAACATTGTGTTGATAGAAGCCAGAATATGGCACTCGGTAATCTTATCAGCATTCTACCATCGCTCATGTTGATAGACTTGCTCAAAAGTTGACTTGTCACCCAGAAGTGCAGGCTAGTTATTCATTAATAACCATGAAATTCATTCATATTGGAGAATAATGTCAAGGTTACATCTCCATTTATTAAATTTCTCTCCGTTTTCCAATGTTTTATTAGTCAAAAGCAATGTGAGTGGATTCATATTGTGGTGATTATGTCTGAAAATATAAAATATTAAAGAATAAGCATACTATTCAATAATATTACACTTTGTATAAAATTATGATGCATGTATACATGATGATAGATTCTTTATACGACGATTATTTTTCTTATCTATGACAGACTAAGTGTTGGTGGGTCATCTTATCCATTAAAAGAAAAACTGGGACCCTCCCACTAAAAAAACTACTAATCACCTTCATGCCTAACTTTTTGAAAAGCCCTATGATTTGGTCCATACTTTTACCAATAGAGCTACAGTGGGTGGTTTATTGATAAAATATGTTGAGTGTGTAACCATTTGATTCATCCATTAAAGGTAGTTGCAAACCATGCCTCAGTGGGAGGTCACATTTGCTACCAATGAGTTGACTTATCTTTAGGAGACCCAATCCATGGAAGATATAGGATTCATGTTCTCCGGTGGAGAGTAATAGTTCAACATATGCAAACGGGCCAACATATGGAGATTGTGGACTCTTACATGAGCATCCTCTCCCACTCAATCTTTTTGATCTTTAAGTTTTTCTAAACACCATCTTATCTCGATGCAATTTATTAACCATCTTGTACTGTTTCATTTTATATCTCATACATAATGAATGCATGGCAATGCTTAGGGTTGGCAATAATTCTAAATGGCATACATTCATATAATATCATATATTATTATCATTCCATCCATCCTTTCATCTCATGAATTATAAAACTACTTTTGATTGTCCATCCTAGAACATTAATAATTACAAGGCTCTTTGGCCTATAAAAAAAAATTCTTGGACTTGGATCTTACACTTTGAACTCTTCGCTCACATGACCTAGCCCATTCGGTAAAAATGTATAATGACATTTCTTTTACAACACCTTTTGTTTTTCACAAAACCGAATTTTATCAATTGGAAAACAAAAGGCACAAAACTTGTAAACCTCAAGAAACTGATTTTGTCAAGATACACACAAAATTCAAAAACTTGAAAAACTTATAAAACTGAATTTGTGAAGAGAAACCCATAATTCCATCACTTGAAAAACTCATAAAACAGAAACTTCCATTACACCAAATCATAAACCGAAACCATTACCTATTCTTTTCTTCGATTCATGGCTGCTTCATCTTCAATATTACGGAAATTTGTACATTACAAAATCAAAGAAAACAGAAAAATGAAAATAAGGAGGAAACATGAAAACAAAAGGCCACCCTCTGTGTTACAAACCAAACGAAGAAAACTTACAAGGTAAATCTATATTCTAGGACAACCTAAGAGCATAACATACACCATATATATTTCTATCATATAAAAATATACAGCACACATAAATATAATTGCCAACCCATGCAACATATAGGAATCGAATCATGCATAATAAAATGGCTCTGATATTAATTGTTGGATCGAAAAACCATTGCATACTAGATTTGGCCAAATGGATAAACGGTATAAACTTTTTCAAAAATCAAAATGCAGTAAAAGCATGATAACCAAATCAACATGTTTTAATCCATACATGATACGGTATTAGAATAATAAATAACATAAGGGCATGATCGAAATTTTACCGACTCCTTTGCTACAGCTTTGACTCCTCGCTATTGTATCCTCAACCAATCCGATCTACCACTTGTTCTCTTTGGATAACTAGGTTAACAAGATTCTTTAATGGGAAAGGAGAAGAAATAATTTATAGTTTTCCTTTTATGATTAACTAGTTGAAATAAACAAAATGAGACCCTTTCATTCCTAATTACAGCTAGATCATCAATGAAAGGAGGGGGGAGAGCAACTAATGCACCACTTCATTCTTTTAACCAAAATGAAAGAGAGGCCAATAAATGAGACATTCTCATTTGTTTAATATGGCTAACGAAGGACAAAAGCCAAAAACAATACACTCTCATTTTCAGTTAAATGATGAAAGAAGGGAGAGAGAGCAACAAATGCACTACCTCCTTCATTAATCAAAAGAATGCTAAAAGGTTTGTATGTTGTTCTACATGTCAACATTAAATGACAACCATTAAACCATTTAATGATAAAACCAATAAACCATTTAATGAAGACACCGTTAAACTATTTAATAATCATAAAACATGGTAATAACCCACCTTATATTTAGCAATTCAATACTAAATGTGCGGCTGTACATTTAGCTATATAAAACCGAAACTTACATCATTGTAAATTTTGATTTTTCCCTCCTTTTGTCTTTTCAAATAATGTTTAAATTTAATTAATCAAATCAACCAAAATTCTAGCCCAATATTAAATGTTCATTTTTAGGCTTCTAAGTAACAATTAATTAGTGTAAGGCCAACATTTAATCATAGGCTTAAAACCCAATTTAAATAACTCTTAATTAAATTATTCTGGTATTATTATTCCGAATCTAATTCGATCCTTTCCTTTGTTTATTCCTTTCCAGTAACCTATATTTATTTTTCTTACTTTTCTTCATAACCTTTCCTAAAAGCCAAGTGGGGAAACTAATTGGAGTTGTATAATTCAAGCTCCAATAAGCCTCGAATTGATTTAATCTTATTAGAATTAATTCCAACTTATTAACCAAATGTCATTCCACTAAAGACAATTATCTGAACTCTTAAATTACTAAATATTATAAGAACAGATATTTCAAATTAGATGTCCAATTACAAACTCTATTATTAATCATATTATAGTCACCCTCAAAATAAAGAATAAAATTACCGTTTTGCCCTTGTTTTGGTTTTTCCTTCTAGATCTCCTGTTTCACTCTATATCGTGATTAACACATAAGATCTCATCTTGCTATTAAGACTTGATGGGTAGCTAGTCCATCAAACTACTGGCACCAATTTAATCACCAATCTCTGTAAAGCATCTAGAAGTGATGATATCACTATAAACTCTTTATCTAAGTGAATGTTCCCTAATACATGTTTCAATAATAATTCTGACATGCAGACATTATATTAATACTCTATAAAAATCCTTTCCAATCATATCAAGAATTATAATGAAATACACATGAGTTCACCACTTATCAAGATTGTGGTTCCTAATAAAAAATGCTAAAGTGTATGTTTTAAGATTAAAGAAATGACCATCTTTATTCTTTAAAAACATACGTGATTCGAGATTCATTTAATAGTGCCATTATCGATAGTCAACTACTATCATAATATGAAACTCATCATTCCCTTGAAGTAAACTTCTTTACTTACATGAAGATAAATCGTAACACTACAATGTAAACCATAATCAAGCGACCAACATGAATATTCTACTGTGAATTAATTAATTTATATTCTAATAATATACATGTTCCCATACATCTCCATGTATCTGTACATTACTCTCAAAAGAATTTTAGTATCTTGTGACTATTTACATTATGCACATACAATTAAAACCAGACTCTTTTGTTTTATTAATAATAAATATTTTCATTACAACAAAGTAAATGGAATAAGATTAAATAATATGTAAATACACTTGCTTTCCATGGCACTATATTTATATAACCCCAACAATTTTTCCACTTGACAATTTCATTGTCCAGATGTACATTTTATTAATTTAATTTTCTAATGGTACCAATTAATTCCAAGTTACTAATCACAGTTTGATAGACCATAGATTTAAGACATATGTAATTCACAATCATATTGCAATTTAAACACCTATCACTTTTACTTTCATGGACATGTAAAATTTCAACTAGGGTATAACTTGAGGTCTTGCAATTCTCTCCCCCTTAAAAGAATTTCATCCTTAAAATTCATACCTGAGGAGAATAGTTGAGGATCCTAAGCTCCCATAGTTGATTCAGATTCCCATGTTGCCTCCTTGAGTCTATGACGTTGCTAGAGTACTTTCACCAAAGGTATTTGCTTTTCTAAGTTGTCAGACTTCTCTAGCTAAAATAGATACAGGCCCTTCAATATAAGTAAAATTCAGTTGTACTTGAATTTTTTGCATAGGAATCTTATGTGTATCATCAGATCGATATCTTCTCAACATTGAAATATGAAACACATCATGCAACTTGGCCAATTCTTCAGGAAGAGCTAACAAATCAGCTACTGATCTGACTCTCTTAAGAATATCATAAGAACTGATGTACCATGGATTGAACTTACCTTTCTTCCTAAATCGAAGTATGTGTTTTGACGGTGACACTTTCAATAATACCTTATCTCCTACCTGATACTCAATATCTTTCCATTTTAGGTTAGCATAGGACTTCTGTCTATCATTAGCAGCTTTTAATCTTTATTAGATAACTGAAATTTTTTCCTCAATATCAAGCCCTATCATCTTGTTTTCACTTAATTCAATCCAATATACCAGTGTCTTACATTTCCTACCATAAAGAGCTTCATAAGTCACCATACCAATGCTAGCCTGTTAACTGTTGTTATAAGCAAATTCCATCAGAGTAAGATAGTTATCCCAATTTTTAGATAATTCTAACATACAACCTTGAAGCATATCTTCCAATATCTAAATATCCTGTTTAGATTGTCCATTTGTCCAGGGTTGGAAAGAAGTATTGAACTTGACTTGAGTACCTAAATCCTTTTGTAGAATTCTTCAGAATCTCCAAATAAATTGAGGATCATGATAAAAAGTAATAGATAGTGGCACCTAAGTAATCATACTATATCATTAACATATATATTTACAAGTATATACAAAGAATAATTAGGACGAACAGGCAGAAAATGAACAAACTTAGTGAATTTATCCACAATCACCCATACAACACATGCTTCCTTTGAGTGAAAAGAAGTCCAATGATAAAATCCAAGGTAATCTTATCCCATTTCCATTGCGGAATCGAAATAAGATGTAACAAAACAGATGAAACCTGGTGCTCAATTTTAACTTTCTGATATGTCCAACTTTTGGATACATAATCCACAACATCACTGCATACCTGACTATCAATAATGCTACATTAAATCTTGAAAGATTTTTTTCTACCAGGATTCATTGTAAAGAAAATATTATGGGCCTCAAACAATAGCTTTCTTTTCAAGTCATCACTAGCTGGAACACAAAACTGATCTTTATAATACAAATCTCCATCTCCTTTCACAGAAAAGTTAGATTATTTACCTTCCTGAGTTTCCAAAACAATTTGTTGCAACATATCATCAACTTCTTAAGCATCACAAATTTCTTGTTTCAAGTTAGGCCTAGCTTTTAACTGAGCTATTAAAGCCCCATCAAATGTAAGAACCTGCACTGATAATGCCAAAACAGTCTTCCAACTTAAGGCATTAGCCATGAAATTAGCCTTACCTGGATGGTAATCCACAATAAAATCATAATCTTTAAATAATTCTAACCAACGTTGTTGTCTTAGATTAAGTTCTTTTTGGGTAAGCAGGTACTTTAGACCTTTACAATCAGTGAAGATCCTACACTTTCGACCATACAAATAATGTTGCCAATTTCAAGGAAAACACTATTGCTGCAAGCTCAAGATTATGTGTAGGGTAGTTATGTTCATGAGAATTTAATTGCCTAGAGGCATATACAACCACCCTTGCATCAACACACAACCAAAACTGTTTCTAAAGGCATCACTAAACATAACATATTCCTTACCAGAAGTAGGTTGAGCCAACCCAGGACCTTTAGTAAGCATTCTTTTTAACTGATCCAAACTAGTTTGACATCTATCAGACCATTCATACTTCACTCCTTTCTTTAGCAATTTAGTGAAAGGGATGTTATTACCAATAACCCCTTCATAAATTGGCGATATTATCCAGCTAAACCTAGAAAACTTCTCACTTTTGTTACATTTCGTGGTACACAATCGCTTCAGTCTTACTAGGATCAACTCTAATTCTTTGAGAAGAGATAACATGTCATAGAAAAGATACTTCCTAAATCCAAAAATCATACTTTCTTAGCTTGGCATACAATTGTTTTTCTCGCAAGGTTTGTGATACAATCTAGAGATGCTGAGCATGATCATACTCATTCTTAGAATAGACAAGGATATCATCTATGACTACCACATCAAACTTGTCTAAATAAAGCCTAAACACTTTATTCATCAAATCCATGAATGCAGTTGGAATATTAGTTAACCTAAATGGCATTACGAGGAATTCATAATGTCCCAAGTGGATCATCAATGCATCCTTTGGGACATCTACATCCTTTACCCGAGGTTGACAATACCTTGATTGTAGACCCTGCAGCTTTCAATTGATCAAACAAATCTTCTATCAACAAATACTTATTCTTCATTGTGACCTTTTTCAATTTCCTATAATCAATGCGCATCTAAATAGTGACTTCTTTCTTTTTAACAAACAGAATCGGTGCTCTCCAGGGTGAGACACTAGGTCAATTGAATCCTTTATCTAGTAGCTCTTACAACTGAACCTTCAATTCCTACAATTCAGTAGGAGTCATCCTATATGGTGCTCTAGATATGGGAACAATTCTAGGCATAACCTCTATGAACAACTCCACTTCCTTTTAGGGAGGGAGTCTGGGTAGCTCTTCAGGAAACACATCTAGAAATTCAATCACCAATGGAATATCTTATAGTTTAACCCCTTCCTTCTTAGAATAAATCACAAAAGCCAGATAAGCTTCACAACCCTTCCTCAAGAACCTTTGAGCCTGTATAGCATATACCACATTAGTCAGAGAACTAGTGTGGATGCCATGCAATATTATTTCAGGTTGATCAGGCTTCCTAAGCAAAATTGTCTTAGCACTACAGTCAACCACTACCTGATGCTTAGACAACCAATCTATACATAAAATCAAATCAAATTCATGAAAAGGAAATTTAATCAGATCTACTACAAACTCACTTCCTTGGATCATAACAGGACAATTTCTATAAACTTGATAAACACATTACTACCCAGAGGACTATTATATGAATATCATACTCTAACTAATCTACAGGCATCTCTTTATAAGAAAATTTTCAAACACAAATATACAAATGAGTAGATCCAATATCTATAGCATCTTACTCCTGTAAGACCCGAACCTGACATCGATGGGTGATATCCGAGTCCGTGCTCGGCGAGGGTGGCATACTAGAACACTCAATCAGTCAATTTTCATTTGCAAAGTCTTTTTTTCTTTTCTTTTTGAAACAATGCACACTTGTGCGGAAAATTAATAATCAATTTGGGGCCATTTCAATCATAAACTTTTTCAATCACATATATATGATAATTGCACTCAAAAGTTCGTTTCATTTATAACCCTTTTTCCATTTTGGAAAACTTATTATAAAATAAGTTAAATCAATAAACATAATAAAATAATCTCAGAATACATCCTTTCATACAGAAATTTAATGAAAATAAAGATGCAGACGTGAACTGATCCCAACCTCTATCTTTTCTATTGCATGCGATAGGTAAACTCCTGTTTGTCTAACAAGGTACTCTTCTGAGCCTGAAAAATATATGCAAATTTTGGTTGAGTTTTGCGAACTCAGTGAGTGACCATCATCGATGGCTCACCCAGTCACATAACACATAATTCACATTCACATCAATGCAATTTAATCATTTATATTATGTATATGCAGTGCACATGAGACCCACTTTTTATTTATTATTTTGTTATGACCGAGTGCCTAAATTGTCCCTTAAAGGGCTCATTGATGATTGTCCCATATAGGGCTCATTAATAGTTGAGCCTGAGGCTCTGAATCACTTTTAAGCTCGAGGCTCATTTTCACTCGTTGAGCTTTAACCTCCGATCGGTGGCTACTCTAGTCACAACATCCACTATATTTCATGCATTCGTGACATGGAATGCATCAATTACATTTTCATATTCGCATTTACTCCCATTCACATATTATCGGACCTTAGTCCGGCATTCACACTAAAGTTGAGAATCACACTTTAATTCATATGCAAATGCACATTAAAAAAACACACTTATCATTGGACCGTGGTCTGGCATTTAGAAATCATATTATGTACACTTATTTCATCTCATTCACATATAATGAGCACTTCAATATTCTTTCATATA
>JANSVA010084154.1:0-11290 GCA_025504915.1 Erythroxylum reticulatum
AGTATCTTATGTATTTTGGGATTTTGAGACATTGACGTATTGTGGTTTAAAATGTCATTACAGCTTTGTAAGAACTCCTATCTTTTAATGTTAATGAATTATGAATTATGTATGGATGAATTTGAGTGACTTATAAATTTGCGTAGGGATAAGATTGAGCTGAAATTAGGTATACTTGAAAAAGCTATCGATTAGAGATGATGAATTGTTGTCACACATAAGTAAGATGTCTTCTGGAAAAAGAAAGATAGGAAATTATGAAGAATGGGAATTAGTTGTAAGTAAGGAATTAAATGAAAATAGCCTAGAGAGTTTGATGAGATAATATTGGTAGTGGAATGGTTACGAAATGATGTTGCGTTAGAGGAAGTGAATTTGGGACAAAAATTGAAATTAAGGTTAGGAAAGGTCGAAGGAATTCGGGGTGGTAAATTGACCATCTTTGCTGCGACGAAGTCAAGAGTTTGCCGCAGTGAACTTTTCCCGAAGGTTCAGGGGAAAATACTTCAGTATTTTCACCGCGACAAAACTTTAGTTGCTGCGGTGAGGAATTTTCTCCCAATGGTTCACCGCGGCGAACATTCTGTTGCCGCGACGAAGTCCTCCATTGCAGACACTGTAAAATTTTTGTTATTGGAATTACCCTAAGGAGATTTTCATAGGAATAAGCTCACGTTTTATGACCTCTGAGTTGGACTCCGGAAACGGGGTCTAACATTGACGCCATAGCATACAAGTCCTCCGAATTCTTTACCACTGCTGCCTCTTCTTTAATAGCCTTAAAAATTAACAAGCTATCATCTGCAAAAAATAAATGCGAAACACTAGGAGCACCTCGGCATATCGAACACCCACACAACACATTTCTCGAAATAGCATCTGAAATTAGCCTTGATAAGCCTTCAGCATATAGGATGAAAATATACGGGGAAAGGGGATCCCCTTGTCTTATCTAACGCGAAGGATGAATAGGGCCCAACAATTTCCTTTTATGCAAAACCGAGTAATGAATTGTAGTTAAACATTCCATAACCAACTTAATCCAAGCCTATGAAAAACCAAATTTAACAAGAATCGTTGAGATATAACTCCACTCCATGCGGTCATACGCATTACTAATATTCATTTTTAATGTAGCATACCCATCATTACCTTACCTCTTATTCTGGAAACAATGCATTAGCTCAAAAGCAATGATGCTATTATCTTGAATTTGTCTAACAGAAACAAATGTAATCTGAGATGGTAAGATAATGTTAGGCAAGATAAGGTTTAAACGGTTAGCAATAACCTTACTAACAATCTTATACAAAACGTTGTAAAGTGCTAACTAGTGGAGATCCTCCATAGTCTCAGGACTTAACTTTTTAGGGATAAGTACAAGTATTGTTTCATTCAATCTTGGCAGAATCATCCCCCTATTCAAAGTATCAATACATGCCTCAGTAATTGCTGGACCTACTATCTCCCAATGGGTTTGGTAAAAACCCGGATTGAATCCATCACAGCCAGGGGATTTATCTGCTTGCATACTAAAGACCACTGCCTTTAACTTGTCCGAAGTGTATGGAGCATTCAACAAATCATTAATTTGAGCAGTAACACAAGCAAGTATTAAATTAACCACATTATCAAAATCACCAAGACTAGCAATAAACATCTCAATAAAATAAGAGGAGATTAGAGATTCCAAACCTGCCTCATTATCAATACACAAACTCGAAGCATCCTTGAGACGACTGAAATAATTTTTCTTTTGGCGATGTGTTGCCATAGTATGGAAAAACCGTGTGGGAATCACCATCCTTAAGCCAAAAAACTTTCGATCATTGTTTCCATTGATCTGGAAGAACTTTTGATTTGCTTCATGAAATCGTTCCTTATCCTGCAGTACATGTGAACCTCTTAATTGTTTAATAATCTAAAGGCTATCTTCTAACTCACACTTCTTAAAGTCCCTTAAATCTAGATCCCATCTATATAATGCTTGTCTGCAAAGAGATAAGTGATCCTATATCTCATCCCCAGCCAAAGAGTCCCAGCTATCATGTACTACCACTCGACAATTTGGCTCCTTGGACCAACTATTTTCATATAAAAAATGACTAGCTCGATTACATGGGACAAAGGTACGTAACTTAAGTATAATTGGAAGATGATCCGAAGTCAAAGTATCCAAAGCGACAGGTTACGCATATGGAAATAAAGAGCTCCAAGCATCATAAACCAAGACTCTATCTAATTTTTCTTCTATCTAATTATCAGAATTACGACCATGATCCCAAGTGAACTAGTAACCACCCATAGCAAAATCAAAAAGTCTAGCATTACTAATAGCATTCCGAAAACCCTCCATTAGATGATTAGGTTGTCTTCTACCACCTCGTTTCTCATGATGTGCTAATATGTCGTTAAAATCACCGATATAAACCCAAGGCAAGCTACTATAATCTGCTAAATTACGGAGAAGAATCTATGACTCTCTATGACGATTTTGATCAGGATTCCCATAAAAACCTATGATTTGCTAATTACCAACATCTTTAACCAATACTTCAACATCAATACACCACATAAATAAATTCAACACAGAAATGGAAGAAACAACATGCCAAATTAAAGCAAGGCCAGCACTATGGCCAATACAATCTACAACTACAAAATTGTCATACCCCAAAAGTGTCTTTATTTATGAAATTTTATTTGACAATGACAAAGTTTCAATTAAAAAATAAACATTGGTATTTTTTGTTGGACAATAAACTGAAGATTTTGAATGAGCATGGATTGCCCTATCCACGATAACTCCAACTCAAGCAACTCATCGATATCAGCGAGTCTGGGTACCAGACGTCACCGTTGTTGTCTTTAGATCAATGGACATGCTTTCAGAATTAGCAAAATCTTGAGCCTTCTTCGAATGATCTAGGGCCATTCTCTTTCTTTTTGAGTTAACAACATTAATAGTTTCCACATTAGCACCTTGACTTCCTGAAGGTGTATCAATTTGTTGTCATAAAACATTCACATATTCCACACCTACCAAATCAGTAGATATAACCAGATTTTGTGCAGAATTAGGGGCAACCAATCTGCCCGAAGATTCTGCATTACCTTTCGAATTCGAACCCCCATCCCCCCAAGCTGGATTGACCGAGCGTAGCCATTTGGAGCCAAGCGTTGGCTGTGGATGGTGTGTTGGGGCACGAATACTTGGTGAGTAATTTCCAAACTGCCTTTCCCAGAGGGAAATCAACAAGTCGATGACATAATTTTTCTGTATGTCCCATAAAACCACATATCAAGTAGAACATTGGTAATCTCTCATAAACAAAGGTCACATTACACCATTTGCCACCTTCTTTTTTCAGCCGCATTGTTTCCTTGGTCGGTTTATGAACATCGAGTTGCACTCGCACCCTCAAATAAGAGTTCCATAAATCATTAAAATTTTCAAGATCGACATGCAAATACTTTCCCATAGCCTTACCAACATCAGATGCCACCCTCTCTGATTGGAATCCTGAACGAAGACCATGGACTTGAATCTTAACTAGAACAAAGAATAAAGGGACCTACAAAGGATTCTGTGTAGCCCCAAGCATATCCAAGATGAGCAGTTGATTGTCAAAAGACCTTGATGACATATCCAAAACACGATGAACATCTACCTCATGAAAATAGAAAAGAAAAAGATCACTCGATAGTTTTCTAGGTTAAACACCCCTGATTGGTCTCCATAAAGAAGACAACGTGTGGACCATTGCATTGTAGTTGATTTTACGTTCAGTGAGAAAATGTCCAACTAAACAGAAAGGAGGGTTATCAAAGGATTCAACTTTGAGGTCATTGACGCTGTATACAATACTCTTTATATTATCTTCCTCAGTCGAGACAGGAATCACTTCATCCTCTGATAAATAATTAGCCATATCCATAGAGCTCCCATCGTCATCCATGGGAGAAAAATGATGGAAGATTGAATTTGAAATATTAGGGTTTAACTCCTCATAGAAGAGATAAAAACAAGAGAAACACTTATTTCCATTTTGCGTGTCGATGATTTGATACTCAATGAGTTTGTTGATGTAACAATTCATGTCAACACTATCGACTAGTTACTTGCTTATATTTTAAAAAAAAAGAAAGAAGAAATATTTTATTATAACTTTTAAATTTTAAGTTAATATTATAAAATTTAGTTAAAATTGAATTTTTTTTATAATTTACCTGTTGTTTTATATCAATAAAATTTATCACGTTTCTATAAAATTATCAATCATTTTCTTTAAGTAAAAGTTAAATAGTAGTACTCAAACTTACAATTTAAAAAATCTTTTAAGACCTAACTCCAACCATCATGTGGTAACCTTTATTAATTTTTATTGATAGCTCAAAAATTAAAGAAAATAGAATTTTATGACTAGTAAGAGACGACAGAAAGTGATCTTTTGAGCTACCAATGGATGATAAGCGATGATGGAAAAAGTTGATTAATAAAGGGTACATGAATAATATAGATGATTGAAATAAGAAATCTTCTTTCGAAGAAGAATTTCATCGAATTAGATTAAGCAGACCAGATAGCTTATTTTTAAGAATTACTAATGAAGGAATAAATCAGAAATGATATTGGAGTCCTAATCCTAACGGAGACTCAAGCCTAGGATGTAGAATATATTACCAAAGGTGTATGCATTTGGTTTGATGCAAAGTTTCCAATTACATAAGTGGATTCATGAATTGAGGAGATACAAATTGAATATAAGGAATATGTTATCAACACCGAAAGTGAAGTTTTCAAATAAATTGAAATGTGTGGAGAAACTAGTACGAATGAATAGGCATTTGAATAAGTCAATGTGAAATAAGAGGGAATTGAATGAATGGAGAAAATTACGTGATAAAAGAAGTCAATTGGGAAAACTAAAAATGATATAAGAGAACATTACCTTATTGAAGAATTAGTTGCTTAAGGAATTATGAGAACTAATCATGGGTACATTGAGTTAACAATACCCCTGACAATATCCTGACATTGAAGATTAAAGTGATCCAAGTAGAATTAGATCAATTAGTGACAATGGTTAGAAATGAGATATTGAATGCATTAGAACAATTAAGAAGAATATTTTAAATAGTTGAGGAAATCTTAGCTTGATTGAAAAAATGTTGGGTTGTATAGTATCTAAACATGGCATATTGGGAAACCCAATAAAATAGAGGAAATGATTAAGTGAGAAGGTTCAAGGCATATACGAGAGATCCGAAAATTTTCAAAATTTGCTAGAAATTAGACACTACCAAAAGTTGT
Source organism: Erythroxylum reticulatum (assembly GCA_025504915.1). Classification (NCBI taxonomy): domain Eukaryota; kingdom Viridiplantae; phylum Streptophyta; class Magnoliopsida; order Malpighiales; family Erythroxylaceae; genus Erythroxylum; species Erythroxylum reticulatum. The sequence goes on from JANSVA010084154.1 coordinate 5,315, forward strand.
AAGGAGATTTTACTGATCTTAGCTCTTTGACAAAAATGTTTGAGGAAAAATATGTAAATCATATGACTGATAAATGTAAAGAGAATTTTGAGGAAATATAACATCAATGATAATTATATCATTTTGATTGGGAGATTTTGTAGTATACAGTGATGTTTGTATAAGAGATTAAGATAAAATCCTATGTAGCATAATCAAATGATTTTTTATGTATGGAGACAATTTAAGCCTCATAAGCTGAATTTTGATACATGATTTGGGATTTGCTGCAATAGTACTTGCATTGAGGAGTTTGGAGACATTATAACTACAGTGAAACATTTCGGATTTTATATGAATTATTGAAGTAAGAGATAATTAGTCAGCTTGAAAGAAATGAAAATGAGACCGAGACAATGAATAGAGTTATTGGAAGATTATGATGTACAAATGAGTAGTTCCCAGCAAAGTCAATGTTGTAATATGATGTATTAAACAGAAAATGCAACAGCAGTGTATCACAAATTTAGACATTGAGGTTACCAATCTAGTGCCATAAAAAGCATAAAATGTCGAGTTAAATTTTGGGCAATTAGAAGTACTATTAGCTACTGAAATTTAAGATCAGTTTCACATGAAAGAATTAACAGAGCCCAAATTGAGGATCAAGAATTGTGAATCTTATTAAGGAAGTTAAGATAAATATGAATTTTGAGTCCAAATGGGAAAAATGTTACTTTGGGATTGCAATGAGGGTTAGGTGTACACGGTAAAGATGATTAAGAAAAGAGATTTTTGGATAAAGTGCAAATTAATGGTGACCTAAGTGATACATCCTAGTAGGAATACGCCGAAATAGCATTTAACAACTAAGGATATTGAACTAAGTGACTGTATGTATAAGTTGCTAACAGTCTTAACTGTTTGAGATATGCTTAAAGCTTATATTTTGGAGTTTATAGGAATATGAGATCAACGTATAGTTTTAAATGACTTTGAGCATAATAATCATTATCATAGTGATATCACTAGAATACTCTATGAGGCACAATACAATAAAAAGGAGTCGTTCACCCTTACATTAAAATGAAGAGGGCCTAAAAAAATGATTAAAGACTAGAATTGATTCAAGATATTGAAAATGGTGAAATGAATTTATAATAGAAATAAAGTGACTCATAAAAGGCAAAAGAATTTGGTGGGGATAACATTGAAGTTATGAAATGTAATGAGAGAGACTTAAGCGTTAAGTGTATTAACACGGATGAGAAGAAATAATTAAAAGATTGATTTCATTGACTATGGTCATCTATAAGAAACTAGTTGAGAGATGAAGTTAAATGGGAAACAGAGGAGCATAAGAGGAAACATACCCCTACCTGTTTGATCAATTAGATAAGAATTTTGAGGATGAAATTTATTAAGGGGGAGAAATGTAACATCCCGTTCTCATATTAAGGGTTAGAACCCTACAATATGGCTCATGTGAGATCAAAGAGAGAGAGACTAAGAAAAATGCATTTCATGCTCATGCATACTATTAGTATATACGCATATGAATAGTGATATTTGCACACAAAAATGATTGTACATGCATTCATGGACATTCCAGGTATAATTATTTACAAAGGTGTTTTTATTGCAAATTATGGTTTATACGTACTAAAAAATTAATCGAAAAAGGGTGTTTAGTGATTTTTGAATATTTGGTGAATTTTAGGAAAATTTCTAAAAATTCGAGAAATTTTTGGACCAGAAAAAATGCCAAGTGGCAAGATAAATGACAAATGATAGAAGAGTTTACTGTTAACTCGCAATTGAAAATTTTGATAAATGACATATGGATTTAATAACAAGTGTCATTGAAATTGGGAGTCAATTGGATTAGAATTAGGACACAGAGGGAGTAGCCTAATAAAAGACCAAAGAGAGACCATAAGAAAGTGTCACTTGCCACACCACTAGTTAAATTTCAAAATTCATTAAGTGAAAGACCCACATTATGGTCCTTCACTTGTCTTCTAAGAGACATGCTTCATTTCTCCATTTTCTTTATGTGCTTTCTTCTTCACTCACGACACCTCGCTCTCACCCTCACCATATTGACTTTTGTTCAACTTTTTCGCTTTGCTCATTCAAGATTTATTGTCTTTTTCTTCTTATCACTAAAGGCCTAGCCCTATTACCTTTGATTGATGATGTACGTGTAAGAGAAGGAAACTAGGGTTAAGTGTGATTTGAAGTCATTGAAGCTCAATAAGTAAGTATTGAATAAATCCTTTAGAGTTGTGGATTCATGAAATAATTTGATGAATTATTGTTAGTTGCATGGATCATTGCATTTACGTATATATATTCATAAACACTGTGGCTGAGATGAAAATTTTGGTTATAGTGTTAATTTAGTTTTGGAGGATTGCTAGTAATTAGGTGATGTGGAAATAATTTTTGGAGTTGAAATGGAAATGAAATGCTGTATAAGATGAGTATAGAAAATTAAAGTGTGAAAAGGTGATATACTCTGTGTTCAGTTTTTCTTCACTGTGCATGTAAATATATATGCATGTGTATATGTGAGTAGAAGGAAGCTTTAGAGATGATCAAGAAAATGATGTTTGAGTTGAAGAGCAATTGTAAAGTGATTGTTTGAGATGAGAAATAGTGTTTAAATGAAAGTTGAGAAAAAAAATAGAGAATGTAAAAAGGATGATATTATGATATACTCCGTTTCTCTTCACTGTGAATATGTATATATTTATATGAGTATATGTGAATATGTGAGTGTTTATAGATAAACAAAAGAATGGTTTTTGAGTTTAAAAACAATTAAAAGATGATTTTCTGAAGTGAGAAAGATTGTAAAAATGATAGTTAGAGGAAGAGAGTTAAGAAAATGCAAAGAATGTAAAATTCAGAATATGAAGAGTGAATAATTGATATTTGGTTTTTGATTATTTTGATATTTTTGAGTAAACTTGTATATTTAAGGGTACTATGAAATTATGGTGAATGAGTTGTTTGAAATGGAATGGAAATGACTAGAATAAAAATTGAAGTGTGGACTTTAGAAACTGGAAGTTTGGAAATTTTCTGAGAAAGAACAGTGGAGAGTTGGATTTTCGATCTAAAACTTCTATGATTTTTCTATGTTGTTCTAGGTAGACTTTGATAAAATTGTCTTGATAAAAGTTGTATATATTTCTTTTATATTTTCATTGATATAAAGTTTGTAAATTTTGAAGTTCTGGATCAAAAGCTATGGAGTTTAAAATTTGAGATGTCGGTGAAGAAGAAGAAGTAGAAAAGCACCGTCGTGCAAAAGCATGACGATGACTTTTAAGATTATAGGCCAAAAGTACCGTCTTGAAAAATCATGAAAGCGACATTGAAGGTTAGCCAAAAAGCACCGTCATGCAAAAGAACGACGGTGACTTTAGAGGTGAAGAGAAATTTGCACCGTCATACAAATGCACGATTGTGCATTTGGGATTTTGTCTTTTACTGAACAATCTTGCTTCTTTTGACCATAACTTCTTCTCTAGAACTCAAAATGACTTGATTATTGAACCATTGGATTAGAAATACATTTTTATACCTCTACATAAACATTTGTATCATTCTGAAATGAATTGAGAAAGATTGAGTGAAAAACGTGGGACGGGTACAATGAGTGTGCTCTTAAATTATATGAACTAGTGTTCTTTCACTAACCATACTTCAATATTTTGATTATATCTGGATTTATTGGATTCCAAATGAAATGATTTTTAATTTGGAATAAACTAAAGACATAGGGATATAAATCATATGAAAAAGACGAATTGTGATTCAGTCTCTAAGATGTTGAATTTATGGATGGAAGTTGTGCATAGTATACTATTTTTTAATATGGATAACCCGATAATGTTTAAGGTATATTTTCTATATTACTAAACCAACTTGAGTGATTTTGGTGTCAATGGAATGATAAGACATAAATAAATACTTTTCTAGAAGAGAGTATCCCAAATTATATCATTTTCACCTTCTGATTGAACGTTAACAGTAGGCCCGAAAGGGGTGTCTTAGAAAAAAAATCTGAAGTGATTCATTGAGAAAGGAACGAAGATTTAATGGTTTTGGTGAGGCATTAACCTAAGTATAAACTATATTTAGCAAATTTTTAATATGAGAATGACTTTGTAATGAAATTGATGGTAAAATACCTAGGATTGTCATGAACATGCATTGTGCATATTTCATTTCATTCATGTGCATTATTAAACACTTATAATTGTACAAATTGTAATGTATCTGTGTATCTTGCATAAATGGATTGTGTAGGTTAAATGTCCACATTCAAAAGAAAATGCTAATCTGGACTGTACTGTGAGTAGACCTAGATGGTCTCATTCCATTAATTGTTTTGTTTGACTTTTTGGTATTGATTAATTTCTGAATGATTATGTGAATGTGATTGATTATGTTGGTTTCCAGACAGAAGGTCTGATAAATGTGTTGTATGAATGAAATACTGAAGTGCTCATTGAATGTGAATTGGATGAACTAAGTGTACGTAATTTGATTGTTAAATATGTTCTAAAAGGGCCTTTGTATATGCATGAAAGTGTGAATCTCAACTTAATGTTGAATGCAGACTATGGTCCGATGATATGGGAATGTGTTTAAATGGGATCATGCAAATGTAAGTGAGGCACTCCATTTCATGAATGCATGAAACATAATGGCTGTTGTGACTAGAGTAGCCACCGATCAGAGCTTAAAGATCAACGAGTGAAAACGAGCTTTGAGCTCAAAAGTGAATCAGAGCCTCAGGCTCAATGTTTAATGAGTCCTGTATTCTCTAAGCAGATAAGGGATAGTTATCAATGAGCCCTATATGGGACAGTTTAGGCACTCGGTCACAACAAAGTAACAAATGGAAAGTGGGTCTGATATGCACTGCATATGCATAAAATGAGTGATCAAATTGTATTAAATGTGAAGTGTGAAATGTGTAATGATGTGAATTATGTGTTACGTGATTGGGTGAGCCATTGATGATGGTCACTTATTGAGTTTGCAAAACTCACCTAAAATTTGCAAATATTTTTCAGAACAGTGAAGAATATCTCGTTAAGGAAACGGGAGTATCCTTACTACATGCAAGGGAAAGATAAAGATCGGGATCAGTTTGCGTCTGTATTGTATTTCTTTATTTTTGTACTGAATTGTATATTCCACAAATTTTGTATTATTTGTAATTGAATATTGCACTATGTAATAACTTTTGGAATTGGAAATGATTTGTATTTGTAATGGGCCCCAAGCGATTAGTGAATCTCTGATGAGTTGTGTACTAATTATTACGTGTAACTGAAAATGTTTATTAATGAAATCAGGACCAATTTGGTTATGGATTTTCGTACATTATGTTTGTGGTTTCAAAAAACAAATTTATACTGAGTTTTGACTAACTAAATGCTCTAGTATGCCTCCCCTATGGGGCACAGATTTGGATATCACCTATCGATATCGGGTTTGGGTCTTACGGGAGTGGAGTGTTACATGAAAGATCAATAAAAATGTGTATGTGATGAGAACAAAAAAATTTTGAGAATTGATTATGTGAATGCTCTTTCATGTTGATGTTTTATATATATATATATGTAAGTTTTATATTGTTTTTAGAGATGATTAAAAATGAATTTAGAGTTAAGAGATAGGTGTATGGTTATGTTTAAGATGAGAATGAATGTTTTAAAATGAAAGTTTGAGGAAGAAATGAAGAAAATGCAAAAAAGGTGAAGATATTATGTGTGAATGCGATTTTCTGTCTTTGATGATTATGAAAAAAATGATGATAGATCTTGAGTTGGTTAGGATAAGTTGAGCTGAAATGAAATAGGAATAAAAAGGAAATATTGAGTTTTAAAACAGAAAGTTGATAGTGATATATATATGTATATAAATACTTTGTTTTTCCTCTTCATTAGTCACATACGGGTATATATGGGA
>JANSVA010084194.1:0-11289 GCA_025504915.1 Erythroxylum reticulatum
TGATCTTGTTTATTTTTTATTATCCTTATACCATATCATGTATGGATTAGCATGATGATTTGGATTTGTTGCTTCCGTTGCAAGTAATGATTTCTTAAAAGTTTTGAAATCTACCGTTTCTCTAAATATAACATGTTTTGTTTTTCCGATCCAACAATGTTAGCCCGTAAGCATACTAATAAAATTACCTCCATTAAATCTGAAGATGAAGTCAAGGTTTTTGGACAAGATGAGTTGGCAACAGAAGCTATAAACTTCTACAGTAGACTTTTTGGGTCAGATTCTCTCCAAACTGTGCAGGAGTGCAACCTTAGCTAGTTTGTAACTTCTAAGATTCCAGATCATAAAGTTTCTATGTTAATTAAACCTGTTACTGATCAGGAAATCAAAAAGGTGGCCTTTAGCATGAATGGATCTAAATCCCCTGATCTGGATGGTCTAAATGGATTCTTCTATTAGAAAACTTGAATAGTTAGGGTGGAATTATCAAATAGGCAGTGTAAGAATTTTTCTTAAAAGGAGTGCTACTAAAAGAAATCAATAAGACTTTCCTATGCCTAGTCCCTAAAAACTCCAGTTCAGAAACTTGGAATGACTATAGACCCATCTCTTGTACAAACTTCCTATATAAGATAATAGCCAAGATATTGGTCAATAGGATGAAGGAGGTTTTAAAATTTCTCATTAGTGAGAATGAAGGGACTTTTATGACAAGCAGAGATATAGGTGACAATATTTTGTTTGTTCAAGAGCTACTAAAAGGGTATACTTGCAAGAGAACTCCTCAAAATTGTACTATTAAAGTTGATCTACAGAAAGCTTTTGATATTGTAAACTGGGGTTTTTTGCTAAAAGCATTGAAGGAAATGAATTTTCCTTTAACCTTTGTTAATTGGATCCAACAATATATCTTTACTGCTTCATATGGGATTATGATAAATGGGAATCCCACTGGTTTAATTAAAGGGAAAAAAGGCTTTAGGCAAGGGGATCCTCTCTCCCCTACCTATTTCTAATTTATGGAAGTTCTAACTTAGCTGCTCAAGCACAATATTTCAAATGAGCCAAGTTTCAGACACCACTCAAAATGTAAAGGAATTTCATTAACAAATTTATATTTACAGATTACCTAATCTCCTATGTAAAGCAAATGTGCAATTGGTCTCTTTACTGATGGAAATTCTCATTCAATTCAAGGAGATGTTGAGATTATGTGTAAATCTTCACTAGAGCTTCATTATACTCTCCAATAGTGCCTCTTGCCTTTCAAATGTCTTAGCTTATACTATCGATATAGAAGTTAAAGCTCCTCCCCTAAACTACTTGGGGATTCCTATCTCATCTAGGTGGCTTAGATTTTATGAATGTCTTCCTTTGATAGAAAAGATTGAGAAAAAATTGGGATCGTGGACTAATAGAGCTCTTTCTTGTTGGGGTAAACTAAAACTACTCAAATCAGTAATCCTGTCTATGAACACTTATTGGTGTTCATATATATTCCTATCAAAAGGACTGGATAAAACAATAGAAAGATTGATGATATAGTTTCTATGGGGGAAAATAAATGGAGAGAAAGGTATGGCCAAAGTAGGTTGGAAGACAATTTGCCAACCTAAAGAAGAAGGGGGATTGGGAATTAAGTCAATTGTTACTAAAAACAGAATCCTAATGTCTAAGAGGATTTGGAGACTCCTTAGTGACCAAGAATCATTGTGGACCAAATGGATGCATACTTATATATTAAAAGAAAGGAGCTTATGGGCTCTAAAAACCAAGGTCAATTACACCTAGTTTTTTGACCAAATTCTTGGTATGAAAGGAGAGATTTACCAACTCATCACTTGCCAAATAGGTGAGGGTGATAGACTCTCATTATGGTACGATAACTGATCAGGAAATGGAAGCTTAATTCAAAACTAGACAGCCACTATCCTATTAAGTCGAATCCTCAAAGATGCTAAACTCCATGCAATAATAAGATATGGAGAGTGGACCATATCTTCGGATGAGATCATAAGACTACACATCCCTCAACTTATAAGACAGGGGGAGAGAGATCACTACTTCTGGAGGGGTATCCCTATTTTAGAGATTACTGCAAAGGAAGTAAGGAAACTAAGGGAAAGGCCAGAAAATAGGGTAAGGTGGGATGCTCTGATATGGAATAAAACCCTCAGACCCATTGTGAGTTTTCTGCTATGGTTGGCAATGTGGAATAGGATGAGCATTATGGACCGATTGAAATTCCTAACCTCCCTTAAACATTGCATTTTATGTAATCAAGTGTATGAATCCAGAGACCACCTCTTCTTCAAGTGTGGCTTCTCTAGAGAAATATGGTATAGAATCTCTACTTTATGTGCACCAAAATTAAATGTCTGCAGACTCTTTAACATCATGCAAGAGCTTCCTAATTTGAACATGCCCAAATATGACAAGGCTATAACCTTCCTTTCAGTGGCTACATGTTTTCAGGTGATCTGGAATGAGAGAAACAATAGAAAGTTCAAAGACTAGACTTCGTCATTAACCTCTCTTTAGAGCTCATCACTACAAGTATCAGGAAGCAACTGATTATAAATCAGTTACACCTACCCTATAGTCGGATAATGGGTTATGTGCGGAGGATTTAACTGTATCTTATCCATATCCTAAAGAAGAGCTACTCAATTCCACTTAACCAACTATGCAGAAACTAGTTCACAACTTAAAACCACAACCAGACTGGATCATTCCCCTTCTCAGGGATGATCACAATTTGAGGTTCACAGTTAATTTCTACTCAATGAAGAGCAACATGAGAGAGATCAAAGAAATACCTAGGTAGGTTTAGTTCTTCCACATTTTGAAAAGATTGTAGTAGCCCTGGTGCTCCTACAAGACTGCAAATCATGAACAGTGAAATCAAGTCAGGAATACAAGGTTCGATAGATGCAAAAATGTTAGAAGAAATAGAAGCTTGACCTATATCATATTCTTACTCTTCAAATCCAACTCTGACAGGACGTTCCACCTTTAAAAAGAAAGAAACTTATTAGAGATCCAACCTTAATTTCTAAAGTTTGTGAGAGAAGGAGATGTGATTAAACCCAAGTTTTCTATACTATTTGGTGACAATGTCACAATTTTTGATATACTTTTTAGCTCTTATTATCGGATATTGTGCCTAATTTAGCTCATGAGTGCTTGTTTTGAATTAATGTAATTTGAAGGTAAAATTGTCACAAATAATTAGTAATTGCACTTAAATGATTTTTAGGACAATTGATACTACAAAATATTATTTTTCAATGCAGGAAATTCAAGAAGTAGAGACAAGATTGAAAACCAAGGGATTCAAGAACACATGTCAACGAGGCAACAAGCAAAGTTCACTGCGGCAAAACCAAAAAATTTTTGAAGAAACTTTCGGAAAAAGTTCACCGCGACGACCTCATCCTTTCGCGAAACATTCAAATCAGCACTAGACTCGAACCATTTTTGGAAATTTAACTTACTGTGTAAACACGACCCAATAAACCATTTTTGGAAAAACCTATTTTGGAATAACTTACAAAAACGAAAGGAGAGGGCCGATAGTGGGAGATCATCATCATTCCATCATCTTGTCACTGACTATTCACCATTGTGTTCTCTCATATCGCTCTCATTTTTCACTATTAACTCTACCATGGGTGCCTTTGATTCCTTCTCGGTTGTCAAGCATCTCAGAGATATATATGGCTAGGCATTTCTTTCCTTTTGAAGATGTAGCAATGGCTAGAGTTTAATGAGCTTAAAAAGGGGGTAGCTTAATCCATGGTTTAGCTATGATTTATGAATTCTTAGATTTAGGATTTGTAATTTGTAGTTGAACATACTTGATTTTTGTTTAATCAAATGATGGATATTCATTGTGTGATTTGGATTGGTTTATATAGAACTTTGAGCTTAAATATATGAAGTCTCATAGATGTTTATTTGTGATATTGTTGATTCTCTTTTATCTTACATAGTTGTGTTTGATATTGAGTTGATTTTAGATTTCAATTGACTTGTTGCACGAACTTATCCACTACACACACTAAGAGCATGTAATAGGATTTTAAGAAATGGATTTCCATTGATTAAGATCTTGGACTTAAAGAGTTCTTTAAGGTTTACCAATTTGAAACTTATTGATTTCCACTCCCATCAAAATCAATTTCGAACTATGATAGCCAAAGCTCATTTTCAAGAGGATTCTATTACTCTTTCATCATTTGTTTTAATCTTTCCATTTTCTATTCCCAAAAATCCAAAAAAATACATTTTACATACTTTTTACAATTCAACTTAGTGTAGTTAATGTTTTGAAAGATCAAAACCCCTTTTTACTCAATTAGTTTGCATTTCATGACACATAATTTAACTTAGGTCCATTCATTTTAGGTTTCAATTAAGTGAAACAACCCTAGGTTGCACCCTATATTGCAATCCTTGGATTATTTTTTGATTTAACCTCCAAAGGTATGAACAAAGGTCCGAATGAAATGGCACCATTACTGGGGAACCAAGAAATTGGTTCTCTAGGTTAACTTTTGTCATTTTGCTGCTATGTGAGGTTAGGAGCCTTTTCTTTAGATTGCATTCTAAATAGTTTAGCTTCATACTTGTCAATAGTATAGGATTTCATTTTTTTCACATACCGTCAAAATTTTGAAAATACAAACAAGAGGATACTGAACTTTTTGCACTTTTTATACTTAGCATTTTTTCACCTACATAGTTTTGAACATTTCTCTTGATTGTTTTTTGATCTATACATACATACTTGCATATATACTTTTATACATACTTTCACACACCTATACACTTGCATCCATCACATCTCATCTTTTTATTTGACTTTGTGTGCTTGCAAGTCAATTTCTCTTGATCAAGTACTATGGAAAGTCTTTCATCTATCTTTGGAGGGTAAAGGAAGAGAGTCGTATATGAGCCTTCTAAGACATGTGGTGAATGCCTATTACAGTTGGGCAAATTTGAGAAAGGCATTCTTGGAGAAGTACTTTCCTGCCTCTAGAACTTCATCAATGAAAAAGGAGATTTAATCAGCACATCAAGACTATGATGATTCCCTCTACGATTATTGGAACATTTTTCAGGATCTATTGTCCATATGCCCTCACCATCAAATACCTAATGAGTAGTTAGTGCGGTACTTTTATGATAGACTAAAGAGTCAAGACAAGGGTATGTTGGATGCGTGATTTGAGCATTAGTACTTACCCTTAGAGGTCAAATCAAAAATATAATCCAAGGATTGCAATATAAGTTACAACCTCAGATAGTTTCACTGGATTGGAACCTAAATGAATGGGCCTACGCCAACTTATGTGTCATGAAATGCAAACTAAATTAGTAAGGAAGGGGGGTTTTGTCTTTAGAAATCATAACTAAATTAAAGGAATTATAAGAAAAATGTGTCAAAAAGTATTTTTTGGATTTTTTGGAATATAAAAACAAAAAGATAAAGACAATGATCAAATGATGATGATATCCTTTTGAAAATGAGCTTTGGCTATCATGGTTCGAAATCAATTTTCAATGGGAGTGAAAATCACTACGTTTCAAATAGGTTAACCTTAAAGAACTCTTTAAGTCCAAGGTCTTAATCAATGAACTCCATTTCTTAAGGCCTTGTTAAATGCTCTTAGTGTGTGTAGTGCGTAAGTAAATGCAATAAGTCATTTTGGGATCTCAAATCAATTCAATATCAAACACGACTATGCAAGATAAAAGAGATTCAACAAGATCACAAATAGACATATATGAGACTTCATATATTTAAGCTCAAAGTTCTACATCAACAAAACCCAACATCACAATGAATATCCAACACTTGATTAAACTCTAATCAAGAATGTTAAACTACAAATTACAAATCCTAAACCTAAGAGTTCATAAATCATAGCTAAATATGGATTAAGCTAGTCCCCTTTTAAGCCTGTTAAACTCAAGCCATTGCTACATCTTCAAAAGGATCGAGGTATTTAGCCAAGCATAGCTCTAAGAGATTTCACGACCAAGAACCCGCTGGAGATACCCATGATAGCAGCCGATGGTGGAAAAATGGATGAAGAATGGTGCAAAAGTTCGCTGTGGCAATGCATCTTCTCGCCACGGTGAACTTTTCTCGAAAGATTTTATTAACTTAGCTTCAACTTTCGTCGTGACTAACTTTTCCCGAAAGGTCTCTTTAGTGAATCTTTAGAATTCATTGTGGCGAACTTGCCTATTTGTGACAATTTTATTCTCAAACTACATGAATTAGAGGCAAGCACTCAAGAGTCAAATTGAGCTTAAAATCGGAAAATAAGAGCCAAGAAGTGTAATAACAAATGTGAAATTGTCACCAATTGATGTAAGAAACTTGGGTTCAATCAAATTCCCCCACACTTATACCTTTGTACTCCTGGACAAAGTTTATAAATGTCAAAGAGACATATGTGTAAAAGAAAGTTCTGACCATGCTTAAAAATGAGAGCAGAAAAGCAGTTAAGTCACTTCCTCAAAATTATGCCAAGCAGACTGAAAGACCTATAAGAAAATAAACACTATAAGCATTTAATCTAAGAGATTGGGCAAAAGAGATTTCTCTCAAGTCAATGTGTTTAATCTCTCAACCCACTTGTCTTAGGATAATTTCACTCTACAATTTGCTTAGTTCATTCTCTTCCATAAGCTCGTGATAATTCTACCTCTCCACCACAAGAGCCATAATTTTGAAAATCAAGAGGACTTTTCAAGGTTGTAATGTACGAAAAGCTAAATCGAATGGATTGAATAGAAGAAGGAAAAATGAGTACATGCACCACAATTACTTATATCATGAAACAAACTCCAACTATAGGTGAGAAAATATTTACAAAAATAAACATAATTTAACACATTTTTATTACATTTCTCTTTTGAGAAAATTTTCTACCTTTTGCTTTTTTATTCTTTCTTTTTTGGAATTTTTGAAACTCTTTTTTCTTTCTTTTCTTTTATATAGAAACCCTTTTTTTATCAACTTAAACTAGAGATGAGATACTCATAATAATTGTGAAATATGCATGCAGTTAAAAGAAGGCTCAAAGGGGCTAGCAAAGGTTAAGTGTATGGGTTTGTGTTTAGGTAATTAGGGTTTGGAAAGAAATGCCTCTATCGTATTAATAAAATTTTAGTTCATCAAGCTTTGATCAAGAATTAAAACAAGTTTTAGAGAGATATGAAATTAAGCAGATATACACAAAATTGAAAGAATTCAGGCCCAAATATTTTTCCAACAAGGGTAGTATCTCAATTAAGAAATCTCATGGTTTCAAAACACATAATGTTACTCTCTTAGTGTACCCTCACTTGCTTCTCGTGAAAACAATGAAATGAAATTAACCGAAATCAACTATCATTTAAAAACATATATGGTGTTTTCAAAAACACAAGGACCAGTTTGAAATTTATAAAATCTTCAAGATACAAGAGTGAAAAGAATCTAATTAGGGAGAATTATTGAAATGAGGAAATTTTAAAACAGTTTTTTTAGGAAGGATAGCATCGCCGCGACGAAGCTAAGCATCAATTTTGTAGCATCACCATGGTGAAACCAAGAGTTCTCCACGGCAAAAATGACTAAAAAACTTTAAACATGTGATTTTCCTTAATTACCAAGTTTAAAATTTTGCATATGATGCACAAATGGCTTGCACAATCGGTTAAATGGCTAAAAGTGATGCATAAATAAGAATTTCCAAATTAGAACAACCTCCCCCACACATAAACATCATATTGTCCTCATTGGGAAGAACAATAAAAACAATTATGCATTGAAAGGGAAGTGTAAGGCTATTAAAGAACAACACATCGAAAAAAGTACAAAGAGAATTAGATAAATAACCAGCCATTATTTTTGTGTATGACAAAAATGTAACTGAGTATCTGACAAACTGAAAACTAAAACAAAACTAAGAAAAACACAAAGAACAAGTGATTCAAGCTAGTCCATAGGATGATCATCCCCAGAGTTAGAGGGACTTGCTCCCAATGTGCCTGTGCTGCTCAAGGGGTCATCTTCATCAGAAGGGAGCTGAAAGTGAAAGTTCTCAGCAAGCGATGCATCCATCCGCCGATGATACCGCCACTCTCGATCAAATAATGCCTCTCTCTCCTTCTGCCTGGCTATCTTTTGAAAGAGAGTGTCGCGGAGAAAAGCAAGGTCTGCAGAAAGGCCATCGACTTTACCAGTGAGGGTCTGTAAAGTCATAAGCTTAGGAGCATCCTGAACTGGAGGGTTGTCCTCATCTGATACTGTAGCTGTAGAGATTGTACCAATATCAGGAACCTGGGTGGAGGGTTGAGGTGGGTGAATGGTAGGTTGTTTGAGGCGGGTGTACCTAAAAAGAGTGGTAAGGTTGAAATAATTGTCATTGGGTAATTTCAAGACAATGTGTGCCCGAAATATGTCGGTGATAAGATGTGGAAAGGTAATGGCGTTGGTGAATTTTATGGTGGTGATGGAGTCATGTAAAGCCGAGGAAATAATGATAGCTATATCAACTGGGCAACCGGTCATTAGAAGGTAGATGTGGAGGGCTTATTGTTTGGTGACGTAGGCGAGATAGGTGGTTGGAATGATATTGTTACAAATAAGATGGAGCCAAGAATGAGTTGCATGTCGTAGGTTAGATCTCTAAAGGTACAATTGGTAGTATCTCGGTAGATGACATTCAGCGCCCTCTTGATAGAGGGTATGAATTACATCATCCGAGGAGTATTTGTGGATCAGTTGGTCGTAATGGCAATGGATAATGGGAGGAAGGTCGTAATGGTGGCGAATGCTAGCTGTGGTGAATGCTTTGTCGGCTTTATCACCATAGAAATTAAGTTCCATGGTGTTATGGAATTTAGCATATGTGTAGAAATGGCGAACGAATTTATTGTTGCCTTAGTCCACGTGTTGGACAAATCACGTAAGTTGAGAATTTATGAGTTGTTGGACCAAGGGATTGTCAGGGGGAGCTAAAGGAAATGGTCACTCTTTGATGAATGGCCTGGTACATACTTTTCCCTTATTTTGGCAAAAGTCAAACTATCACTATCCGAAGAATCGGAATCACTAGGTGGACTCTTAACATGAGACATTATTCTGAAAAATTCACATGGAAATAGAATTTAAATAAAGGATTAAAACAACTATCCTAAAGAAAATGAACTAAAATGGAAAATAGGAAAAGAGAACTAAATAATAAACTTAACCTACCCTAAACAAGACATAAATTAAGAAGAAATATGAAAAGGAAAAGAAAACTTACGAAAAGGGAGGAGAAGTCGCGAAAAGAGTTGGAGGAGATGGAACGTTTAGAGTGCTGCAGCGAAGAAAGAGGAGAAGGGACAGAGAGGAGGCAGGGTTGGGGGTTTATATAGGCTTTTAGGATGGAAATGATGAAAAGGGGTAGAAGGAATATGAAGGGTTAAGAGAAAATAAGGGTGGAAGGGTAATTTCACCGCATTAACTTTGCGCAGATTAAACTTTCGTCGTAGCGAACGCTGAAATTCCCCGTGGTGAACTTAACCCTATTCGTGAAATCCAGCGAAATAGCAATGTTTTGTCGTGGTGACATGAACTCCCGCCACAGCAAAATTAACCCAAAAGAAATAAGGAAGAATGTTAGGAAGTTCGCCGTGGTGACGTGGGAGGCATGCCGCGGCGAAATAAACATTAGAGGAAAATAAAAAATTAAGGTTGTTTGTCACGACGAAGTTTATGTGAGAGAATTTAAGGAACTTTCACCGCGGAGAAATTTTCCCTAGAGCAACATGAAGGAAAACAAGGTAAGTTTGCCACGGCAACGAGGACTTCACGCTGTGACGAAAGTTACCTGAAAGGAAAACAAATAAAGACAGAAATGAAAAACTTGACTAACTAACATACTAAAGACTCATATGTATACTCAGATCAATTAGAATTCATATACAAAATCCTTATGCACCATAAAACAAAGTGCAATCCATTCATTCACATTAATTTCCTCAAACATGGAAGATGTATCATTCATCAAGCCGAAGAGCACAACGAACATAAGCGGGAGAGGAATTATTGAATTCAAAAACTGTATAAACTAAAAGCTAAACCTAGGTCCTAATGAATTGGTTTCTCCCCCACACTTATTCAACATAATAATGCATCCACAATGTCATATTCAATCATAGAGAAAAAGTATGTAAGCAAGAGAAGAAGGAGAAATGACTTGATAATTATGGACGGTGCGGATTCTCTTGATAGAGC
Source organism: Erythroxylum reticulatum (assembly GCA_025504915.1). Lineage (NCBI taxonomy): Eukaryota > Viridiplantae > Streptophyta > Magnoliopsida > Malpighiales > Erythroxylaceae > Erythroxylum > Erythroxylum reticulatum. The sequence continues at coordinate 10,289 of JANSVA010084194.1, forward strand.
TTCAGTAGATGGCCATTCACTTTGAGGTGTGCTCTGGTCTCTTCATGTAAAAGCTCTATCATGCCAAAATTGTGCTCCTTGGTTACTAAGTATGGCCCATCCCATCAAGTGTTGAACTTTCTATGTTTAAAGGTGAAACGAGGTTTGAATAAGAGAACTTTGTCCCTTTCCTTGAAGCTCTTCCTCTAGAGAATCTTGTAGTGCATCAACTTTTTTTCTCCTTATAGAGATGAGAATTTTCATATGCCTCTAGCCTTAACTACTTTAATTCTTGCAATTGTAGCTTAACTCCTCTATGACAAGATTTTCCATAGATTAAACGATACAGGGACATGCTATTGGGGATTTGTAGGCGGATTGATAGGCCCACAATGCTTCTTCTAGATGTAGGCTTTAATCCATCTTCGATGGCTTCAAAATCTTCGATGGCTTCACCATCTTCTCCAGCATATGCTTCACTTCTCTATTCCATATTTCAGCTTGACCATTGGTTTGTGGGTGGAATGTAGTGGAAACTTTGTGAGTGACTCCAAATTTAGAAAATAGGTTAGCAATGACTCTATTGCAAAAGTGTGTCCCTTTATCACTAACCACAACCTTAGGAATCCTAAACTAACAAAAAATGTTAGACTTAAGAAATTTAGAGACTGCTTGTGCATCATCTTTTCTAGCAGGCACAGCCTTTATCCATTTTGAAACATAGTCGACAGCTAAAAGGATATACACAAACCCAAAAGATGGGGGAAAGGGACCTATGAAATCAATCCCCCATACATCAAAGATTTCGCAAAACAATAAAGGCTATTGAGGCATTTCATACCATTCACCTAACCCTCCAAAGCGTTGACATTTGTCATATGACCAACAGAAGCTAAATGAATCTCTAAAAAGGGTAGGCTAATAAAAACCATAATCTAGAATTTTCCTAGATGTTCTCCTTGCACTACAATGGGGGGGGGGGGGGGGGGGGGGGGGGGGGGGGGGGGGGGGGGGGGGGGGGG
>JANSVA010084259.1:0-11287 GCA_025504915.1 Erythroxylum reticulatum
GTTGCTGCTGTCTACTATGACATGAATAAAATGCATGTAACTTGACATATATTTCGAAAATGCCCATGTAAGATACTAATTCTGAGCTCTGATTCCAAATTGTAGCGCCCTACCCTCGTAAGACATATGCCTGACATCCTAAGTGATTTTCGAGTCTGAATCCTACAAAACTAGCTTGCTAGAATAGTCAAAACTCATTGAAACTTAGTACAAATTTTTTTCACATTTATCATACGCATTTGTGGAAATCAGTAATCAAATAGGACTTATACCTTTATTTGATAAAAGTTGAAATCACAATTGTCATTACACTTTGATCAATCTCTTTTACAAAGCATTTCCAATTTTCACCAATTATTGCACACAAAAATATTTGAATACACATTATATAGAAATTGTGGAATATACAAATTTACACAAAAATAAGAAAAAACAAATGCAGATGCAAATCAATCTCAACCTCTACCTCTTACTTGAATGCAGTGGTTATACTCCCGTTTGCCCAACGGAGTAACTCTTCTGAGCCTGAAAAATATAGCAAATTTTGGGTGAGTTTTGCGAACCCAGTGAGTGACCATCGTCTATAGCTCACTTAGTCACACAACACATAATTTACAGCATTTATATAGTAGTCACATTGAATCACATACACTTGATCGATCATTACACATTTTACATTCACCGCATTATAATCATTCATAACATACATATTCAGTGCACCTGAGACTCATTTTCCATTTGTTACTTTAATATGATTGAGTGGCTAAACTGTCCCATATCTATTGTGGATATCGGACTCATTGATAACTATCCCGTATCCGTTAGGGATATCGGGCTTATTTTACATAGTGAGTCTTTGGCTCTTATACACTTTCTGAGCTTTAAGCTCTTTTTTGGTGGCTACTCCGGTCACAACTGCCTTTATGTTTCATGCATTTATGTAATGGAATGCATCACATATCATATGCTTAATCGGTCAAATGTTTACATATTCACATTCAACTCACATTTTCCATCGGACCCAAAGTCTGACATTCAATATCAGTTTTTAGTAACACTTTTTCAATATTATACATATTCGAATATTTCTTCGGAACTAGGTCCAACATTTAAAGATCACATTTAGAAGCACTTATTTCATCATGTTCAAATACAAGTAGCACTTCAATATTACATTCAAGCATCAGAAATTTCAGACCTTCATTGTCTAGAATCATACAATCAAATCACATTCACATCTCATTTATAATCACGTAATTCATAGCTTAAACAAAACAAACAATAAAGTAAGGCCATCTAGGTCTACTCACAGTACGCTCCAAATTATCATTTGCTTCAATGATCTGGAAATGTCTAAATGTCGGCGTTTATCCTACATATCATCAATATGCAATACACACACCGCACACACGTTACAACTTTACACAATTATAAGAACTCATTTATGCACAAATATATATATGGACTATGTACAATGCATGCTAAATGACATTCCCGAGTATTGTTCCATTATTCAAATCACATACTTAATATCAAACTCACTTAAGTATCATTTATACTTAGGGTTTATGTTTTAATAAAACCATTATAATCATAATTCCTTTCTCCCTTGGTCACATTCAGATTTTTCCAAAATTATCATTTTGGGTCAACTTTACATGTTCTTTCTCATCCAAAAAAAGAAGTAATTTGGCAACACTTTCTTCTAGAAACCTGTTCTCTATAGTCTTATGTTTCTAATGACACAAAATCTTTTAATTTGGTTCAGTATTTTGAAAGTTATTCTCTAAATATTTTCAAATCGTTATCATCCTAATGCAGTACACCATATTCAAATTCCATCTAGAAATTGAAAGTCTTAGAGACTAAATTAGAATTCGATTTCTTTAGAAAATCTATATCCTATGTCTCTTGTTTATTCAAAATTAAAAATCATCTCATTTGAAAATCTAGAGATCAAGATATAACCAAAATACCCAATCATGTTTAACGAAATCATACCAGTTCACACTATTCCAACAAATTTCCTCACTTTCATTTTATCAATCTTTTTCAAATCAATTCGTAATGCTAACAATATTTACGTAAGGATAGAATAATGTGTTAGGAACCTATTGGTGTAAGAATCAAGTAATTTGGAGGTCTAGAGAAGAAGTTATGGTCAAAAGAAGCAAGACTACTTAGTTTGCAAGATGCTCTCGGGTGCATAAACTATTAGAGGGCATAGTGTCATGATGTGATAACTAAAACTAATAAACACTCACGGGCATGAGGAAGAGAATTCATGGGTGTGAGTGACTCACAGGCATGAAAAAAAGTCATGAGTGTGAGGGAATCACGGGTGTGAGGAAGAAAAGTCACAGGTGTAAGGGACTCACGCCTGTGCACACTCAACAAAACCCATCCCACGATTTTCAGTCAATCTCTCCCAAATGATTTCAGATGGCTAAGATTTTTCTGGAGAGTTATAGACAAGTGTTTTGAGTCCATTGGTTCAATATCCATATCATTTGAATGCCTATAGAACAAGATATAGTCAAAATACCGAAACCTATTCAATGAAATCTTCCAAGTTATTATATTCTAGAATAGTCAATATTTTCATCTTAATTCATCAATCAATCCATTTCATGTGGCTATGATTTTTGGTTTAGATGAAGCACAATGTCTTATAAATCTATTGGTTTAAGTCTCATGTCAATTTGATTTCTAAACAAGAAGTTATAGGCAAAAGAAGGAAGGATGTTCAACTCTATCCCTCCCTCGTTAAACATAGAAGTCGCGATCGTGCTGAACTTTCCATCTGGATTTCGAATTTTCTGATTGTGCTTCAGCATGATCGCGACTTGCTTCTTCTTCCTTCTTCCAACTGCAGTTTTCTCTTCTTCTCTTCTTCTTCTTTCACTTATGCCATTTCTAACTTATTTCAACCTCCATTTTCGACTTCATTTAACTCAAACCATTCACAAACAAATTCAAAATCCATTAATAAACATAAACACCAAAATCAAAATATCATCAACACATCTTTTTCATTTTTTAACGTTTTCTTCTTTCTCATTTTTCTGCACTTTCATCTTCTGTACATTTTTCATTTTTATTCTCAAACTTTCATTTTAGTTCACTTTCTCATATCAGAACATCATCTTACAACTATCCCTTAACTCTAAATTCATTTCCAAATCATCTTTAAAATACCAAAATACTCAAGTATACAAAGTGAAGAAAACAAAGTATACACATATATATTTATCAACCCTTCTCCAAAACTTCTGGACTCATTTCATGCACATTTCTATTGATCTTTCAACTCTAAAAATTATTTTAAAACACTCTTATGACATATTAATCATCAAATACATAAAAACCACAAATCTAAGTTTTCATCTTAAACCCACGGTGTTCATGAAGTAACCATTTTCTCATGATCATGTAATGACAATTATATCACCAAATATGATTCATATTTCTACCACTCATAAGGATTTACATAATAATTACTTGATAAAACTCCAAATTCTTCAAGATCTAAAGAAGCCCTAATCTTCATGCAACTGCGTACATCATCTTAAAGGTTCACAGGTCAGTTTCTTTTTTTCTTGCGGTAGAAGAAAGAAATAATAAATTAGGAGTGGTAGTGGATAGAAGAAAACAAGATTTTAATCTGGTGGAGATTTGATGAAAAACTCTAAGTAAAGTAAAAAGCTTGAAGAAGACATACACAAAGAAGATATTTTTAAGACAAGACAAACAGTGTCTATGTTTTTCAAAGTTAAAAGAATTAGTAGTAAACATTTTAAGATCAACCTTACAAGTGTCACTTATCACTCATCCATCCTTTAAGGCTTTAAATTAGTTCTCCTTTAACAAGTCTAACGTTCTCTAATTTTTACTCCAAATGTCTCTAAATTTTCAATATCATTTTCTCTTAATTTCTAAAGTCATCTCTAAAATTCTTCATTATTATTTGACTCTTATTTCTATTTTCATTTATAATTGACTTGCCACTTGGCATTTTTCCTAGTCCAAAAATATTCACAAATTTCGAAAATCTTTCTTAAAATTTACCAAACTTCTAAATCAAAAAGCATTATCACCAAATATTCTAATTCAGCTATTCATGCTTCTCCAAATCAATTGTCAATACAATTAATTCAAAGTTCTTAATATAAGCACATTTACAATCATTTATACCAATAATGTCAATGAATGCATGTACAATCATTTTAATGTGTGCAAAATTTAAATTCACATGTGTGTTTGCTAACAATATGCATGAGTATGAGATGCATTTTTCTTAGTCTATCATTGATCTCACATGTACTGTATCTTAGGGTTTTAACCCTTAGTATGGGAAACAAGATGTTACATATACTCGTTTTTTCATATCGGTCGAAGAGGAGAATGAAGCATGCCTTATAAGGCTATGGCAACCTCTTCCTCACAGACGCGTTTCCCATGCCCTACCGTACCAGATCCCATCAGAACTCTGAAGTTAAATGTGCTTAGAGTGGTACCAAAATAGGTGACCTCTTGGGAAGTCCTGCGGGAGTAGTGTTCAAAAGAGGCCTACACACTGGAAAAACAAAACCATACGGGTCAGGAGCACTAAGGCTTTGGCCCAAAATGGATAATATCTGTGAGCAGATGATCTGGGCTACTACAATAATATTTTGGTGAAACACAATTTGTATTTGTATTTGACCTAGATGATCGCTAGAATTTATGATGATGTGTTTATGGTTTTTGACATTTATAACTGAGATTGTTATGAATAAAATCATCCAAAAGTTAAATTATTGATTTTCTAGATATACGTGTGATATATCTAAAATTTTGAATTGAGTATGATTGACTGACTATCTAAGTATGCTACCTCGTAGTGTATGTTCTAGAATACTGATGGGTTGTTTAGAAATATGCCCTATAAGAGTGGGGTATTATAGTAGAGGAATTGGAAGATGTGAACATCAAATATCAATGGTCGTTTGCCTATCAATTTGGTAAAGAACCCATTAAAAAAAGATGAGAACAATAAATTAAACAAACAAGAATGGTAGTTAACTGTTAGTATTTGAGTTGAGGAATTGGAAAATGTTGAAAGAAGATTATAACTGAAGAATATGAAGAAGATGCAATGATGTAGAGATGAAAATTACTCCTATGAAGAAGATGCAATTTATTGACACTTCAACCATAACAAGTATTTAGAAAATATGACTCTTCATGGTTCCTCTTCTTCTAGATATCAAAACAAGCAATGACATTTCCTTTCTCTTTCATTTTTTTTTCACCAACTATTTTATTTTTATTTGTTTCCATTCCCTTTATAATAGATAGACCCTATGTAATCCTCTCCCCATAAGACATTACACCTCATGTCATGACATTTAATACTTAAACCAAAACATTGCCATAAATTATGCTTCAGATTACATAAAAAGAAAAAAAAACTTTTCTCTCTTGTTGACTAACAATTTTAGGCAATGTGATGTTGATAAAAAAGAAAGAGGGCCTTAAAATTAGAGCTTGTGCAAATTAAGATATACATCAAGTTATATCTTCTCCTCTACTACCAAAGATGAAGCTTATCAGTTTTTCCCTCTCTTTCTGTCTGTCTCTCTCTCTCTCGCCTTCTGTCTTTTACCTTATTTAGGCTTTTTAGCTAATAAAACTTGTCTTATTCATTGGGGTATTTTTATTTCTTCTTAATGATGCCTCAATGTTTCTTTGGGAACTATTAATGCTTATAAAGTTCCCCATCCTAGCAAGTTCTGTGTCAAATTTTGCTAAACCCATTAAATTAATTTGTATTGTAGGATAATGAAGATTGAAAAAACTTGATGGAATTTTCTAATAGAGCACTAACACAATATAAAAAATGAGTTAATGAATTTCTAGATTTTGCATTTAGACATCTTAATGAAGGAAGAGTAGTTCATTATCCATTCAAAATGTAACGCCCCGTATACAAAACCTTCAACCATCTATGCATATAGCAACCAAATTCTTACACATGCATTCAACGTATACAATTTTATTCAATGTGGTACATATACACATTACAAAACTCCCCAATGTTTAACATTATAATTTAATAGTAGTAATACATCATTACATTTACATGATAATCCAAATGAAAATATACAATTTCCTTTTTTATTAAATGTGCAATCATCACTAACTAAAAACACATTACAAAAGTACTTTTTCTTTTATCTGTTTGTTTTGATCCTTATAGATGTTCCCTATACCTCACTCCTATGACTTGGACCTATACGCATTAACACCCATACTAAGCTTGAAATCATAGTGGGAAAAACACTTAGTTTGGATGACCACTCACAACAGTCATTCGACAAGCACGCACATTTAGAAATATCATAATTCATATACCATAAATTCACATTCATGATCCAAACATTGATATTCAATGCTCATTTAAACAATGATGTCATACTTAAACAAAGTGCATAATGCAAATATACTTCAACATATTATGCATACACTGAAAATGCACATTTTAAAGCTAAATATTGATATTTAATGCCTATTGATACAAATTATCAATATAATTTCACATCATTACAATTCATCATTACAACCAATACAAGTGCTCATCAATACCAATTATTCATGTTATCATGCTCTGTTTCTTATTTATGACTGTTAAGTTTTATTTTTATATTAAGCATGTACATTTTCTGTAGGTATGGATAACGGGTGCTGTGGATATTCGAATATATCAAACTGTGGATACTTTAAGGTATCAAACTATGGATACCTAAAGGTTTCAAACTACGGAGACCTATGGTGTCAAACTGTAGCAGTTGCACTGTAACCCTATAGGCATGCCCATCTATCCACAACCAAGACAATAAAGTAGGCATTATAGCGTTTCCTTTAACCATTTGCCAATTTCATAATTCATATATTAACAAGTTATATGATATACATTTAAAGTCACAAAATCTATATCTATATTCATATATGTAAGTCACAACTTACCACCATTAGAAGGGTGTCAAAATCATACTTTTATAATCATACTATATATATATAAGCAATAAATATGCAAACAAATCATTTATGTACATGTAAGTTTTCTTTGGAATTCAATATGCTCAATCTTGAATTCCAATATTCAATCACCCAATTCACATATGGTAAGTCTTATTTCATTTATTTCTAGTTGTTTGAAAATTTTCATACATGTTCATACAGGTTCGGATAATATGTGGTAGAAATCATAAACAAAAACAATGTCATGGTCGTGACAAACACTTTCTCTATTCATACCTCTAATTGTTCCTTAATATTCATATGCAAATGTCAAAACTAGGCTTCTAGGTCTTCTAGAAATTTTCCCTCTGTGTCTCTCATTTCTATATTACTAACAATTTGGTCATTTGGACTCCTAACTCATGATATATAGACCAAATATTACAAGTTGCTCCAAAATAGGGGCAACATCAAGTCATCATTTTCAATCCCAATTTTTAAGGTCATAAAGCCAGAACTAAGTTCTAGAGTTGTTTAGCTCTGTGTATTAGGTTTCATATTAAACTAAAATCACACAATTTGGGCGTCTATAGGCTGAGTTGTGACTCAAACAATGTGACTGACTTGAATAAATCCTAGAAAGGATTCCATTACACGATAATTTATTATCATATTCAACCAATTCTATAGAAGATAATACCAAAATAGCACCAAAGAATCATCCCAAAAACCATTCCACATCCAAATGAATCTTTTTAGATATTCAAATATGCACAAATATAGAAATTAACTAAGTGGAGTCCCCAACCTTAAAATTGGCAAAGTAGTTCTTATAATGCTTTTCCTTCCATTCCTCTTTGGCTTTGCTTGAATCACCTAGTGAAAAACAATGGGATGAAGAAGGTGAAATGGAGAGGGAAAAAATCTAAAGTTAAGTCATCAAAGTGTCTCCATCTCCCCTCCCCATATGCCTTTTTATGAATTTTTTAGTATTAGACACATGTTTCAATCCCATTGGACCATATGTCACAATCCTATTAGACCATATGTTATAATCCCATTGGACCAGGTGTTACAACTCTATTGGAACATGTGTTAAAAATTATATTGGACCATGTGTTACAATTCTATTGGACAACGTGTTGCAATTCTATTGGACACACATGTTTTAATCTTATTGGTCCATGAGCTGACTTTAGGAAAATTCCATAATGGTCCTTCTTCTTCCTTTAATTAACACATTAGCCTATAATATGACCAATTTATTTCATTCCCCTATGTCTTAAGTTTCTAATGGCATAAATTTCATGCAATTTATTTAATTATATTTTGAGTTATACCCGAAAAACTACAGGTTGTTTGAAAAAAAGGATAGTAACCAGAACTCAACTTAAAAAAACATTCAAAACACTTAGAGGCCGAATCAAATTTTGGTTCCTTTATAAAATTTTTATATGTATATATCTATTTTAATTTACAATTAGAAAAATCTAATTTGGAGGTCTACAGGACAAGATATGGACAAATTACAAAAATATGTTTAGTATAACTTATCCAAACAGTGAGGTACACATCCCAAATCAACTAACTTTAGTCTTATCATGTAAAAACAACATAATAAACGCATCCAATTTTAACAAAAAGCATCTCATAAGCAAATAGGATGCTTCCTTTACCAATTCTGCTCACATCACGTTCATAATCTAAGCAAACATATCAAAAATTTCCATACATATTTCACGTCTAAGTATGTTTGTCTATGTCAAAGCGGACAAATTACCCATTTATCAAGGTCTTTTACATTAAGTACTATTATGTCTCTTGCTATACTTAGATGCACTCAATTTTTTATGTTCACTTTTTAATACACCCTAGACATGCCATAATACTTCCAGGGTATCTTTGTCCGTTACATAAAAATTCAACAATAATTTATTTAGAACAAGTTAATCAATTTATGAACATCTGATGTTAAATGGGATAAACATAAACTATAAGGAGTGGTACCAGTATGGAGACATTCTACAATATTGTTCTGATGACAACAATGATAATAACCAAAGTAATAAAAGTGAAATGATGATGGAATACGTGATATGTTATGTGATCTTGGACGTGTTAACATAGATTATATTGACCAATTTGGTGCTCAAATGACTAATGATGCATTTATAAGGATAGTTCTTATGATCTAAATGAGGAAGCTAATGATTTTATCATAAGTGGCCCTACCAGTCCAAGCAAGGAAGTTTCTAAGTTTTATAGATTATTATAAGAATTGGAGCAAGAGATATATCTTCGTTATAAGGAATCCTCCACACTATCATTCATTGTTGAAGTATTGAATTGGAAATGTCATTACATGATTAGTGCAAACGCAGTTGATAGAAAACTTCAAATATTGAAAATATGGTTTCCTAAAGGTAATAAGGTTCCTATCTCATATATTGATTGTAAGAAAGTTTCTCAAGATATAGGGCTTTCATATAGGAAGATAGATGCTTGTGTAAATGATTGTATACTTTACAAAAATAAATATGGTAATGCTCAATCTTGTCTAAAATATGGTGAATATAGATGGAAGAATATTGGGAAAATGGGTAATATGATTATTGAGCATAATTGTAGGAAAAAGATTCCAAAAAAATCCTTGCGATATTTTACGTTAACTCCTTGCTTGCAAAAATTGTACATGTCTTTTAATTTTTCTAAAGATATGAGATTGCATAAGGAAAAGTCATGTAATAAGTAGCTTATTGGACATCCAGTGGATTCTCCGACTTGGAAAAGTTTTGATGTCATGCACCCATTTTTGGTAGCAAACCCACATAATGCTAGATTTGGTTTAGCAAGTGATGGTTTTAATGTTGGATCGGAAAAATAAAGCATGCCATATTTCGAGAACCAGTAGATTTCAAAAAATTTTAGAAGTCTTGTTTGCTTTAGAAGCAATATATCCAAATCATCATATCAATCTATACATGATATGGTATAAGGATAATAAGAAAAACAAACAAGATAGTGATATTACCGACTCCTTCGCTATAACTTTAATTCCTCATTGCGCTATCCTCTCGTTCTTCTTGTATCCAAAGCCTTTGCTTTTGAATCCTTTCTTTTGTCAATCTATCCTCTCCTTGGTGTATCCTCAACCAATTTGATTTACCTCTTGTTCTTCTAGGACAACTTGGTTAACAAAATCCTTTGGTGGGAAAGGAGAAGAAATGTTTGGAGGAGATTTTCTTAGAAGAAATGAACCGAAAAATGAGACTCTGCTCTTGCAAATTTCGGCTCACTCATGCATGGAAAGAGAGGGAGAGTCAAACTACGTAAGAACACTTTCTTACACCCTCAATTTCAGTAATGCATGAAATGGAGGAAGAGAATAGTATCTAATGGATCACTTCTTACTTTAATCAATCATAAAGTAGCTAATAAATGAGACTCTTCTCATTTATCTTTAAGATTTCTATTTGAAAAGACTATTAACCTAAATATGACTTACCAATTTCAATTTTGGAAGATGGAAGAAGGAAGATGGTCCATCCAATGCACATCTTTCTTCTTTAATCCAATAAATGCTAATAGGTTATATGCTAACATTAAAAGATAACCATTAAATCATTTAATGGTAAGTTCATAACTCCATTTAATGAAGATAAACCATAATAAAGACCATATTCATTTAGCAAATAATGTTAAATGTGCAGCTAAACAATCAGTCTATTAAAACTAAAATTGCTACTCCTTTCTTTAAAAAATTTACTTTAATATAATTAATCTAATCAATTACATTAAACCAAAGTCTGGCCCATTTCTAAATGAACATTTGGGCTTCTAATTAACCATTAATTATTGCAAACCCAACATTCAATTATGGGCTTCTAAAACCTCCACTTATATTTCTTACTTAACTTGATAACCTTTTTTGAAGTCAAGTGGGGAATCTTATTGGACTTTGATAATTCAAGTTCCAATATGCTTAGAATTAATTCTAGCTTATTAACTAAATATCATTTCACTGAAGACAATTGGTTGAACTCTTGAATTATTTAATATTATGAGAACATATATTTTATGGCCAATTGCAAACCCTATTTAGAACCTTATTATAGCCATCTACACAATAAAGGTAAAATTACTGTTTTACCCTTATGTTAGTTTTTCCTTCTACATCTTCCGTTTTACTTTACATGGTGATTAACACTTAAGATCTCATATTGGTGTTAAGACTTGATGGGTAGCTAGTCCATCAAACTACTGGCGCTAGTTTAATCACCAAATC
>JANSVA010084309.1:0-11284 GCA_025504915.1 Erythroxylum reticulatum
AGCATCTTGAACTTCCACAAGTTTAATTTTGCTTCCACTTTCTTCTCTTAGAAGAAACTCTTTCTCTAAAAAGACAATATGTTTGGAAACAAACATCTTTGGTTCTGAAACATTGTAGAACTGATATCCTATAGTTTCCTTAGGATATCCTACAAAAAAACACTAGTGAGATTTAGCTTCAAGCTTATCTGATTAAATCCACTTCACATAAGCAGGACAATCCCAAACTTTCATATAAGAAAGTTTTGGTTTCTTGTTAGTCCATATCTCATATGGAGCAACATCAACTGACTTAGATGGGACTCTATTTAATAAATAAACAGAAGTTTCAAGCGCATACCCCCAAAAGGATATTGGTAAATCCGTTAAACTCATCATAGACCTCACCATGTCTAACAAGGTTTGGTTTCTCCTCTCATCCACACCATTGCGTTGTGGCATGTAAGGTGGAGTCTACTAGGATAATATTCCATTATCCCTGAGATATTCCAAAACTCTTGGCTTAAGTATTCACCACCTCGATCTGATCGAAGAGATTTAATACTTCTCCTAAGTAGTTTCTCAACTTCATTTCTGAATTCTTTGAACCTTTCAAAGGTTTCAGATTTTGTATCTTATAAGATACACGTACCCATATCGAGAATGATCATTGATAAAGGTAATGAAGTATACGAAACCACCTTTAGCATGTATAGACATCGAACTATATACATCAGTATGTATTAGGTCTAAAAGTCATCAGATGCCTTCTTCTTCTTTAAGGACTTTAGATAAGCTTTACATTTCAAATTTCATAGCTTAAAGACATTTATCAGATTCTGAACTCTTTAGAATCTCTTCATAGGTAGTAGGCTCATCATCTTCTATAAGCAATACATCTTTAAGTTCTTTTATAAGAAATTCGTATCTCTCTAAAATATGACTTATCCTACCTGACCTAGGAACTTCTTATATGTCAGAAGGTTAAACTATTATTTCATCTTCATGAAAAATAATCTCAGGTCCAGGCAGTCGATCTGCTTCTATTTGAGCATCTTGAACTTCCACAAGTTTAATTTTGCTTCCACTTTCTTCTCTTAGAAGAAACTCTTTCTTTAAAAAGACGATATGTTTGGAAATAAACATCTTTGGTTCTGAAACATTGTAGAACTGATATCCTATAGTTTCCTTAGGATATCCTATAAACAAACACGAGTGAGATTTAGCTTCAAGCTTATCTGACTAAATCCACTTCACATAAGCAGGACAATCCCAAACTTTCATATAAGAAAGATTTGGTTTCTTGTTAGTCCATATCTCATATGGAGCAACATCAACTGACTTAGATGGGACTCTGTTTAATACATAAACAGAGGTTTTGCATACCCCCAAAAGGATTTTGGTAAATCCGTTCAACTCATCATAGACCTCACCATGTCTAACAAGGTTTGGTTTCTCCTCTCAGCCACACCATTATGTTGTGGCATGTAAGGTGGAGTCTACTGGGACAATATTCCATTATCCCTGAGATATTCCAAAAACTCTTGGCTTAAGTATTCACCACCTCGATCTGATCGAAGTGATTTAATACTTCTCCTAAGTTATTTCTCAACTTCATTTCTGAATTATTTGAACCTTTTAAAGGTTTCAAACGTTGTATCTTATAAGATACACGTACCAATATCGAGAATGATCATCGATAAAGGTAATGAAGTATACGAAACCACCTTTGGCATGTATAGACATCGAACCATATACATCAGTATGTATTAGGTCTAAAAGTCATCAGATGACTTCTTCTTCTTTAAGGAATCTAGATAGGCTTTACAGTTTCTCTTCCAATGGCCATCCTTGGCACAGTGGAATCAAGTTTCCTTCAAGACATTCTTCTTTGCTTTCTTGACACTTCCCTTAGGCCCTGTGGACTTCTTCTTCTTTTTGCTCTTTTTCTTCAAACCAGAAGAGTTCGTCAGTATCACAACCTTGTCCTTACGGAAACATGTCTCAACTACCTTGAGCATATTGACCAGGTCGAGAATTATGCTAGATATATTATTCATTCGATAGTTAAGAACAAGTTGTGAGTAACTATCGGTTAAACCCGTCCAATCACTCAACGTAGCCATTCATCTTCAGTGCGTATTGCACTAGGGATATCCATTCAACCATATTAGAGTGGTAGAGCAATCGCAAAGTCTCGAACCTTTCGGACCTTACTTGCTCATCAAAGAGATCCCTAAGATAATAGACTATAGTATGAGCATTCATAACCTCATATTGTTTTGGCAGATCCATTGACATAGTGGCTAGCATAATAAAATTAGTCATCTCACTATCATCAAGATGCTTCATATATGCCCTCCGATCATCATTAGAAGCATCAGCAATAGGAGATTAGGAAGTGGTTCTTCCAAGACATAACTAGACTTCTCGGACTTGAGAACTATTCTCAAGTTCCTGAGCCAATCAAAGAAGTTTGATTTAGTTAACTTGTTAACTTCAATCAATGATCTTAGATTCGCACTAATACTCATGGTGTTGACTCAGGCAATATCAACCTTTCATCGAAAAGACAAAAAAAATTATAATGTACTTAAATACAGGTCTATAAGGACTTTAATAACACACATTATAGCTCCCACTATTTTCACGAATTCATAACCCTTAATATAAATCTGAGAGAACTTGTAGAGAAATTATCCTAGTGGTTCGATATCCAATATCATTACGAATGACCTCGAGTTTGCCACCTTAGTTCAATTGGTAGGTATCGATCATACCAATTGCATCTCCTATGCAACTATCGAATCTAGTGCTATGAACTGTTGATGTGTGCACATTCATTGGGCTATTAACTCTTGATATGTGAACATCTAATGTACACTACCCAACTTCACCTCTATCTACGTTGATCTTGGTTTTGCCCAATAAACCAATGCTTTAAAATCGACCCATTAATCCGAAAATCTTATTTCTATGGTTCGAACATATTTGTGTAAAGTGGGCTTAGGTTTACCTAATGACCGTAACTTTAAAAGGACTCTGCTTCTCCCCATATTAAAGGAAGGCGTTAGTTTTGATATTTTAAATGAGGGTTTGACTAAGGTCTCATCTAACTTAGATGGTCTTATACATATACATATATATACACACATATAGTTGCTATAACTGCATTGCATGATATAAAGTACCCAATCAAATTATGCCTAAGCCCACAACCATCCATCATGCAAGCCCACACATTCTCCTAACATGAAAGACCTAATTCAACACTTAGATCTAAGCCCAATCCAAAACTTAGATTTACTATATTCCTTTTACTAACTTAGTTAAAATTACCATTGTATGTTATTTCATTTGGAATTAATATTAATCTAATTAACATGAATTCCTAATTCTAGAAATTAATTCATTATTAATTTACCTTAAAATGATTATTTCATGTCCAAAATTAAACAACTTCAATTTTGTCACATATGTCAATTGTTTTAGTCTTATTAGAAAATCTATTGCTCTACTAAATTTCTTGTTCAATTTATAAACAGAAAATGAATTCAAACTTTTTTAGGAAGTCTATCCTATGTTATGAAATAGATTATGTAAACTATTATATGATATGTTAAAAAATAAACATAGTCATTGGACATAAAAACATACCAAAATAGTCAACCAAATCAAAAGAAACATTAGGACATTAACCTTAAGGTGTGATTTTGATTTATATTGATATAAGTATGATTTCATGTTTTAGTTTGATTCAATTGTAGCAATGTAAATTGAATGACAATTGTGTAGTATAGTCTAAATACATTACATTAGGACATTGACTAACTTCTAGTGCAAGTTCTACAAATCTTGACATATTGGAAAAAGTGGGTTATGACTTATTAATCGATACAATATTTACAAGAAACAAATTGTTTTTCACCTCTAATTATAGATTGAAGAACTAATTTAGTTAAATGCGTTTAGTTCTTCTTTACCAATTTCTTCACATTAACTGATTAACATCATCATATGAAGAAAATTTTTGCATTTCTTTTATTAGATTAAGAAATTACTTACATTGTAGTTATATTTAACCATCATCATATATTTCTAACTTTCAAAATTCAAACTTAAATTTCTCAAACTCTAACAATTCCAACAAAACACATTGAACACAACCATTCACAATTCCAAAGCAACGCAACCATTCACAATTCCCACAATTTCCATCTTCAAACCTTTCACAAATTCAATATTACACAACATAACCAAAACACCATTCAAATGCAATTTAAGAGCAAAAAAAAATTGAAAACACACAAAAAGATATCACAATCCTAATTTGGTTTAGTGGGTTGGTACGAATTTTTGGGTTAGTTCGGGTCAAAAACTAGATTTGAAAGATATGGTTTCACTTTCAATAAGCAGCAACAGTGATGGTGGACTGGTAGAGGAGAGTAGCTAAGCAGGGCCAAGCAGGGAGGCATGGTAGAGAGGCAGACCAGTAGGTGGGGAGGTGCAGTGGAAAGGGAGAATAATAACTAGTAAATGTGGTGATGGGGGGAAGCCAGTAGCTAGGGGTGGTGGTATCACAATGTTGGTCGGAGGACGACGACGATAGTAAGAGATGAGGAACGACGAACGAGAATGTTGAGAGGGAGAGAGCAAAATTTTTGTGAGGAAACTGACAATGAGAGTGGTAGGTGCAGGGGGTTTGTTAATTTTGTTTTTACAATTTAGACCTTGGAATAGTTAAATTTCACAGTACCGATTAATATTTGGCCAGTATTTTAAATACCAGCTAGTACTAAGCAAAAAATTTCGATACTAACTGGTACCCAAATAAGAGATTTTGTACCCTTTTTCTATCGATACTGGTCAGTATAGTATGAAATTCACATCTTTTCTCTGACATTTCCAACTTATATCTTGCAGGTTTAAAAATTCTTAATACTTATATGTATATAGAATTTGTCTAAAAACTCCTGTATTCATGATTTCATGATTTTAGCCAATGTTTCAAAAATTAGACCAGATATCGAACCAATCAAAAAAAATATTTAAGGTTTAAAAGTTTGAACGATATTAAACCGATATATAATAAATAAAAAGTAATATTATAAAATAAAATACATTATTGAAATAAAACCACACAAAACCTTTCATAAAACATGTTTAAAGAAAGTCAATAGAAAATACTTCATAAAGGTTTCTTAAAACATAATACACGAAACCTTTATGAAGTATGTTTAAACAAAGTCAATAGAAAAGACTCTAACTTTATTATATCTTCTTTTTCAATCTCCTTGAAACATACTTATTTATAGCTTAAATATTATTTTAAACACATTCTTAAAGTATCTTAAGCAAAATTACTTATATATATACTAACTAATAATTCAATTTATTAAACAAATTCATGATAAAAATAATAATTTGTTTTTAATAATAATAATTTAAAAATTTTCAATTAAAATATAAAGAAATAAATAAAGAACCCAAATTTCGAAAAATGTAATTTATTAGTGAGATGAAATAAACTTAGCATTTTCTAAAGCATCAAAATAGTAATTTATTTTTATCAATCATAATTTAAGAAATTTAAATTTAAATGTAAATAGATAAATAAAGGATATAAATTTTATAAAATATAATTTATAAATTAGAATATGTGAGAATTGAAAAACAATTGATTAAAAATTCAAAGGATTTATGAAATACGCCCATCACTTTCCTACAACAAAGTGTTGTACCAAAGCTCAAAAACTAAGTGTAGGGGAGGGAGAAACTTGTGGTGGGTCCCATATACTAAAAAAATGGTAGGTTCCATATGCTTAGATGGTTAATTGGTTTGTTAACCCCACATCCTCAAAAAGATGGTGGGTCTCATATGTTCAAAAAGATGGCTAAGTTATTATTTTAGCTGATTTGTTATAAACCAACCGTTTTTTTAATTATAAGCGCTATTTAATACAAACTAGACCGAAAATCAAGTCGATTTGTATTTATTTCGATCCAACCGACCAGTTAGGTCCTATGTTTAAAACATTGATTTTTAGTAATATAATATGGCATTAATTGTGCAATAAGGGTATTTTAAGGGTTTTGGGTAGAAATATAACAAGGTTAAAGTAAGTTCATCTGCAATCAGAATATTATATCTTAACCCAAAATTTAAGTATAAATTAAACTCTTAAATTTTATTTTTTGATTAAACAATTTATATATAGATCAAGATTTACGTCTAGTAATGCATCATAATTACTCAAATATTTATGAATGTTAAAGTGGTTTTAGCTAATCTTGCATGTATAATTTTTTCCGTATAATTTAATAATTTCATCATTTAATGTTTTGGTTAGACATAAAATATGAAATTAATATCTACTCTATTTGATTCCAATCATATTATTTTTCCACTTTTAGTAATTGATTTTACTAAAAACATTTATAAACTATTTACAAGGCTTCATTCCACCTCGACCAAATAATTTTCAAATCAATACTAATAGAAAATAATTGAACATTCTTTGTAATTACTTTAGAGTGATAAATTAAATATCATTGACTTAACTACCTCCATATAGTTTATGTTATATCCAATGACTATCGACTGAGCTACCTTTAACTAAAAAGCCATAAGTAGTATAAAAAAATTGTAATTCTTATGTGAGATACTTTAGTGATCTCAAGTCTAAGGATTACTTATGTAATCATCACAATGAGAATTTTCATAAACATACAAGTAATGTTTTGAATAGAATTTTCATATAAGATCAGTTTAGTGAACATGCTCTCTATAAGTACATGGACATTTGTTTTAATATCTATATACTTTAGTATATGAGATCGACTACTTTCTTCATAAGAAAGAAACATCATGTGTTAGTTTTTTAATGCTATATTAATGTCTAGTCTTAATAAAATAATGACTAGAAACAATTCAAGGAAACTACATATATGTAATATCTCATAATTATAATATCATTTGCAATGTATATTTTTCTCATGGATTTTATCATATATATATACATACAAATATGTATAATACAATACTATAACCAACTAATTTGCTTTAGAGCATCAACGATCAATAATTTCATTCTAATTGAAATATAATTAATTTAATTATAAAAATAAATTTTCTAAAATTTAATAAGGAATCAATATAATCATTAATATTAGTCAAATTAAGAAAATAATTACTTTAATTTTGGAATTGAATTTTGAAAATTTAAAATAATTTTAAATCTTGTTTGAAAATAAGTCTTGGAATACTTTATTCCAAACTAAGGATAATGATATTCAAATTTAGATTACTTTAATCCAATAATCAAATATGTCTTATTTCAACACCATAATATACTTATCCATACCTTATTCCAGCACTAAAATAGGCTTATCTTTATCTCAAACAAGCCTTGTTCTAAGTTAGGAATACCTTACTCTTAGCACAGAACAAGCTTAAATGTCCAAACACTCACTATTCTTGGTTTTAGAATATTGTATTCTTATAACCAAACACGTTCTTTCTTCTTAAGAAAAATCTTAGAGCTTGTTTGTTTCTCTCTCTTTTTTCTGGTTCTTGTTGAGGTTTTTATAGAAAAGAAAACAACCTATTGTGGCAATCTACTGTTTTTAAAAATAGGAAAACCAAAACAATTTCGCAAAAATAGAAATAAGATGTTTTTCTAATATTTCACAATAGCTTTTGTTTCTACTTTCTCTTTTTATAAACTTCCTGTAGTAAAGCATTTTTGGTTTATTATTTTCCTGCATTTTTTTGCATTTATGGTTTTTTTAGTTTTTGCGTTTATATGTTTCTGGTTTATACGTTTCTTGTTTTCTTGTTTCTGCGTTTCTAGTTTCTAGATTTCTATGTTACTAGTTTTCTGAGTTTATCATTTATTTTCATTTCTATGTTTACAAGTGTTTATTTTTTTGTGTTTCTAGTTTATGTTTTCCTACATTTTTGGTTTGTTAGATCTTAACAAAATTTAATTAGATAATAATACTTGGTTTAATATTTGGATTATAAATAGACAAAGATTAATTTTCCTTTCATAAGTTTAACAAAAGGGGCAGAACAATATTCCAAATACTTATAAATATGGGTAAATGGGATGACTAATGTCAATTTCATATGAAAATAGCAAATATCAATATTTTATGGGTACGTAGAGAGGATACAAAGTTTAATGGCAGGTGGAGTTATATGAAAAAGTTAGATACTATTACTAGATTACTTCTGCTTATCTCGTATTCAACTTTGTTTCTCCTCTGGTGAATTTTTTCTCAGAAACTACATTTGCATAAGTCCTATCTAGATTAACACTTTGGTGATGGCCAATAAACCCCATTTAAACACGTCTAAATCAAAGTCCTACGAGAAATCTAACCATTTTCAATTAACAACTTCTGCTACTAATTTCGAGTTGACAATGTTTCAACTATTAGTTGAGTTTCCAAACTGCAAATAAATGTTAAAAACAATGTTATTAAATATGTTCATAAGTCCTGTAAATATATTGTATGTTTGCAATTTTAAATCATTAATTACTCTATTTAGTTATGGGAAGCTTGTTGAAAATCATTCAACTATAACTTAGAGCAACTAAGCTTAATAATTGTGTTAGAAGTGTTTTTTTTTAAGTTTTAGAAATAGCAAGTTAAAGTACTAATATCACAGTCAAACCTATTTGGGGTTTATACATTTTTCTTAATGTTAGAAGGGGAATCAGAGAGCCATCTCCTTATGAACCCAACTGCATAGAGTCCTTTATTTCCTTTCCAACCATTTAGAATTGGTGCTTTATGGAAACCATTTTTAGAGAATAATTCACCTTCCTGCACGTCAATAACCAAATCAACATGGTTTCTTTTGTCTAGTTAATATAATTTCATAAGAAACTTTTAAATGCCTTTCCTTTTCTCTTTAAACAGGAAAAAACACCTGACATTTTTGAATCCTCTTTTTTTATATTTTTTTAAATAATGGGAATAGAACCTATTATCAGCTCCAGCCATAAGGGGATGTTGTTGTGGTATCTAGTAATCAAGATAACTGAATCTACATCTAGAACTTGACATCAACAAGCTCAACTTGCCCTCTAGTAAACCTCTTAATTCCAGGAACAACTTTTATGTCTTCGGATCTGTTTCTATCTAATGCATCAATGTCTAATATGAGGATCTTCCTTTTCATGTTCTTAAGCTCCAAAGGGCCCATTAATGGCCTCCTTACCCAAATTTCCCATTGTTTCCTAGAATAAACCAAGCAAGTATTAACAAAAGGTTGTTAACTAGCCAAAGTGGTAACCACCTCATCAACAAAATGACTAATTGAAAGGTTGACTTTTTAGATATTTCTTTGGGCAGCACACAAATATGTAAAACCATTAACAAATGATATTGCAAAAAGCAAGCCAAGGTTCTTGTGAGGGAAATTTGAAAAGCAAATAACTTAATTTACAAATATTAACTTCACAATAAAGACTTTAGGGTTTTTGTTAGGAAGGAGATTAAACTAGACTCCACACTTTTGATAATTTTTTTTTTGTCTTGTGATTATTTTTGAACCTTGTTTAACATTCAAATTTTTATGGAAATTGTTGTAATTGATGTCACTTATATGTAATTACATTTAGTGATGGAAGCTTTGAAAAATATGAATGATTTTAATGATTGTGTCGAAAAAAATTAAAAGGATGGTTTGCATAATGATACCATATAAATGTATTTAATCTCACTGATGGTTGAAAAAGTGTAGAAGGAAAATCGAACAATTACTATATTTTCTAAATCTTATTGGAAAAATATTAAGTCAAGTCTTGAAACAAAATTTAGTAAGGAGCATATTGATCTTCAATTGAATAATAAGTATAATGGATTTTTAAAAGCTAGATTGAAAATTTTCAAGAACTTACTTAAAGAAACAGGAATTGGTTAGAACTCCTTTACTGGTGAAGTTAATGCTATAAATGAAAGTTAGGAAAATTTATCTAAAGTAAAATATGTCTTTGCGTTATTAATATATCATATTATATAATATTTGTGCTTATGGTTACTTTTCATCATTATAGGTGAATAAAATGGCACATATATTTTTTAAAAAAAGGATGCCAAGAGTTTTAAGACTTGTGTCATACTTTTAAAGATACTGTTGCAATTTTTTTACATGCATATCCACAAACTAAACCTCCATCGAATAGTATAGAAGAGGAACATATAATTGATTTTGATGAAGATTGCTCATATAATGAAAAAGGAGATCAAGTTATAAGTTTTCCATCTAAAAGAAACTAATCTCCTAAAAATAGAAAGGCAAAAAAGACATACTCTAATATTGTAGAAAAGGTCATGGTTATAATTGGTGGACAATAAAAAAGGAAGATGATCTACGTAAAAAAAAAACTGAATGCAACATCATCCACTATAGAGAATGGATCTAGAGCTTCTTCAATTAATCAAGATTTTAAGATAATAATAGAATGTTTGAATTACTTATATGAATTAGGTGTTGAGGGTGTGCAATATGGAAAAGTCATGAAGGCTTTACATGATTCTCCACTTTATAGGTATACTTTTATGGAGATGGTTGATGTAAGGAAGCTAAATTCGATTGTGTCGCTTTAGTTATATTTTCATGTTATTTCATATTGATTGACACTTCTATATAAAAAAACCATTCCATAGTTTGAACATTTTAAGTTTACGTTTTGAAAGAAAGTTTGACTGAATGTTCTTATGTTTTGTATGAATATTTTAAATCTATGTTTTGTATCAATATTTTAAGCCTAAATTTGATTAGATCTTTTGAATGAATGTTTTATTAATTATTTAATGTTGTTATTATAGATAAACAAATTCGTTATTAGATTTTAAATCAGATTCTGATGATAAATTGATAAAAGTAATCATTATTTCTCAAGCTAGGGAAGAGAACAAATATTTTCCTTTACAAAAGCAACAAATTAAAATTCATGATTGGATATTAGAACTTTTGAATGGGAATCCTACAAAGATTTATAAAAACTTAAGAATGAGCAAGATAATCTTCTTGAGCTTATGTGATATGTTTAAGAGTTTAAGAGATTTAAAGACAACAAGTCATTTGATTATGGAGGAACGAGTAATAATTTTCTTGATGACTATAAGGTATAGTGAGATAAATAAAGTTAATGTAGAAGGCTTTCCATGTTGGACCCCGATCTTAGAAATATTAACTGAAATTAAATGGGTGTTTTTGAGTATATATGTGTTGTGGGTGTTTTAGAGTAAAACGAAATTGATGTGAAAAGAAGTGGATTTTGGTTTT
>JANSVA010084337.1:0-11282 GCA_025504915.1 Erythroxylum reticulatum
ATGTGTATGATGATATGTATTTGCTCAAACTCTTTGAATTAGTAAGGAAATGATGAATCGAAATTCCATTTGTGTATAATTATATTAGCTTGTGGTTAAGTTGGATAGTTAGATTTAAATGTATGTGTTTGTTTAAAATGTTTGTGGATTGTGGTTTCTAAGGGTTTCGCCGTGGCGAACCTTTTTGAAGGCATCTTTGTGGAGGCAAAGAATGACTTATGCCGCGGCAAACTTTTCCTGAAGGGTCCATGGAGATAACTCCATGGGTTCGCCACGACGAGCCTATCCTATGCTGCCACCCTGAGATTTTTTTTATATAAATGTGATACCTTTCACTTTTCTTTCCCCCACCCTCTCAGGACTATCCCGAATAGTCTTCTCAGAATTCATCCTAAAAACCGAGTCAAACATTGTTTAGTATCCGAATCAATTGTTGGGCTCCAAAAATGGGGTCAAATACCTAATGTGCAACATGAAGTTCCACCACCTCCTCCTTCTATGCCCTACGTAACCCTGATGGATCTGTGATTCTTTCAAGCCTCTGTTCAAGATTTCATGTATGTTATAGGCTAAGTGTCGCAAGTTCTAATGTAAGCTCTAGTGGAGAGAAGTGGACAGTATGATAAGCTCTGCAGGTATAAGGTTGTAGACTTTAATAGGGCTATAAATCTTGAAGAGGCTGAAGCATGGTTGAGAAGGACCAACAGAGTCCTGTTTCAAATGAAGTTCTCTGATGAGGAGAAACTGGATTATGTAGTTAGCTTGCTACAAGGGTACTCACTCCATTAGTGGGAATCAGTGCCCCATAGTCAGGTCATACTGCCGGTATTGTCCTAGAAAAACTTTCTGGAAGTTTTCAAGAGGAAATACTTCTTGAAAGTCTATATCTAAGAGAAGGCCAGAGAATTCCTGAATCTCACACAGAGGGACATGAGTGTGAGTGAATACGAGTTAATGTTCACTCAACTTTCACGATATACGACCAACATTATTGCGAATGAGGAGAATAAGTTTTGTAAGTTTGAGGGAGGACTTCATTTGGGGATCAAGGAGAAAGTATTGATCCATAACTTTTTTGACTACTAACTATTGGTAGATATTGCACTCCAAGCTGAGAAACTGGAGAACATAAAGTCTTAAGTAAATAGGAAGAGGAAAAATTGGGAATAGTCTTCCAAGAAGGGAATGAGTGTCTCAATGCCTGATAGGAGTATAAGGAGTTTCCACACATAAAGTAAAGTGGGAATTAGTGGCTCTGCTAAGAATAAGCAAGCAAAGGTAGCTTTAGTGTAAGCCTTAATTATGGGAGGCATTAGAAGGATGGAGAGGTGTAAGTACACAAACCCCCAATGTGAACATTGTGGGAAGTTTCACAGAGGATAGTGCTTTAATTTACTTAAAGCATGTTTTCCATGTGGAGAGAAGGGATACATAGTCAGGGAATGTCCCCAAGCATCAAAGCAAGATGGGTCACAGTTGCAAGCCCTAAAGAGAGCTAAAACAGTAGGAACCAGGCCGACCACTGAGGTGGAAAATTCTGGAGTGGAAAAGAAGGTTATTCCTCTAGGAAGGCCAATGGGACAGGCACAGGCAAGGGTGTTTACCATGACTAGAGATGAAGAGGCGTCCGCACCTGAAGTTGTTACGGGTATGACTCAGTTTTTTAATTCAAAAGTATGTTTACTGATTGATTTTAATTTCACATATTCTTTTGTTTCTGTAAGCATGACATTACATGGTGTTAATTTGGTTCCATTGGATAGTCCATTGATTGTTAGTACTCTTTTAGGGAGGAAGGTGATAATAAGTCAAGCATATAGAGATTGTGAAATTTTTATTGATGGTGCTAGACTGGTAGTGGACTTATTGCCTTTAGATTTAAAAGACCTAGACCTTATACTTGGAATGGATGAAATGGAGAAATATTATGCGAAGTTAGATTGTATCCTCAGAGAGGTAGAATTTGATCTTGGAAAGGGAAAGAAGGTGACTTTTAGAGGAGACAGAAGAAAAGCATAATCGAGAATTATTTTGACTTTGCTAGCTGACAGTATGATGAGTAAACGGTGTGAAGCCTTCTTAGCACACATTGTGGACATTGATGTGAACGAAAGGAAGTTAGAAGATTTTTTTATTGTGAGGGAATTTCCAAACGTGTTTCTAGAAGACTTATCTAGTTTACCACCAGTGAGGGAAACTGAGTTTGCCATCGATCTTATTCTAGATACCGCACCTATCTTTATAACACCATATAGAATGGCTCTAGCTGAAAGGAATAGTTGGAAGAACTATTGGAGAAGAGGTATATAAGGCCAAGTTCATCATCATGGGGAGTGCCAGTTCTATTTGTTAAAAAGAAGGATAGAACATGGCGTATGTGCATTGAATATAGGAGACTCAACAAGGTGACCATTAAGAATAAGTATCCTCTGCCGCAAATCAATGATTTGTTTGATCAGCTGCAGGGAGAGAGGGTCTTTTCCAAAATTGATCTCAGGTCAAGATATCATCATCTCAGAATCAAAGAATCTCATGTAAACAAGTTAGCCTTTAGGACATGTCATGGGTATTATGAGTTCCTAGTTATGCCATTCAAATAGGGTTTTTAAGGAGTATCTAGATCAATTTTTCATAGTATTTATAGATGACATTTTGTTTTATTTCAAGAGTGAAGAAGAACGTAAGGAACATCTCCGGACAGTATTGTAGATGCTAAGGGAGAAGGAGCTTTATGTTAAATTCCGCATGTGTGAATTTTGACTTTACAAGGTGATATTCTTTGGGCACGTAATTTTGAAGGATGGGGTACATGTTGATCCAAAAAAGTTAAAGTAGTGGTGAAATGGCATGCACCAAAGACAATGGAAGAAGTGAGAAGTTTTCTAGGTCTGCAGGATATTGTAGGAAGTTTGTTGAAGGATTCTCTATGATAGCTGCTCCTATGACAAAGTTATTAAGAAAAAATTAGAACTTTATCTAAAGTGACAAATGTCAGGAGAGCTTTGACAAGTTTAAGCACATATTGACCAGTGCTCCAATTTTGACTTTGCCTATGGGAGATGAGGGTTCTACAGTTTATAGTGATGCTTCTAGAAAGGGTTTAGGTTATGTGTTGATGCAAGGAGACAAGGTAATAGCATATGCCTCGCGGTAACTAAAACCATATAAACTGAATTACCCGACTCATGATCTATAGTTAGTAGTGATGATTTTAGCCTTAAAAATTTGGAGACATTATCTATATGGAGTTTAGACGAGGAGTTTTACAGATCATAAAAGTCTTAAGTACTTATTGAGCTAGAAAGAGTTGAATTTGAGACAGAGAAAGTGGATAGAGTTACTTAAAGATTATGACTTGCTGATTAAGTACCATCCAAGAAAGGCAAATGTAATGGCAGATGCCTTGAGTAGGAAATCCTCCACATCCCATGTTCAAATAATTTATCTGTCATTGTTGAAAGAGATGGCTAAGCTTAGAGTAAGTTTGAAATAGGAGGAACTTGATTACATTATTGCTAATTTCAAAGTGAGACCAATACTCGGGAGAAAGTTAAAGAGTTACAAACACAATATACAGATTTAAACAAACTTCGAGAAGAAATTAAGAATGGCAACAAATCTAAAGTGGTAATGAGGGATGATAGACTTATGGTTATAGGAAACAGACTTTGTATTCCGAATGTCAAGTAAGTAAAGGATGAGATATTCGACCAGGAACACAATGTGCCTTATGCCATGCACCCAGGTAGCACTAGGATGTACAAAGATTTGAAAGAGCATTTATGATGGAAAAGTATGAAGAAGGATGTAGCAAAATATGTAAGAAAGTGTCTAGTGTGTCAACAAGTCAAGGTTGAACACCAGGCACCTTCAGGCAAGTTAAGGCAATTGTCCATTCTTGAGTGGAAGTGGCAAAGGATAACTATGAATTTTCTGACGGTTTGTCCAAACTTAGTAGGAAGTATGATGTTATATGGGTTATTATTGATTGTTTGACGAAGTTAGCCCATTTTTTAGCAATTAAACAGACTGATTCTCTGTATGTGCTAGCAAAGAAGTATATTGATAAGATAGTGAGACTATATAGGATTCCAGACTTTATAGTTTCTAATAGAGATCCTCAGTTTACTTCGAGATTTTGGAAAAGTATGTAAGAAGCTATAGGGACCAAGTCAAACTTTAGCATGGCTTTCCATCCCAAAACAGATGGCCAATATGAGAGGACCATTCAGACCCTTAAAGGAATGCTCAGGGCATGTGTGATGGATTTTAAAGGCACTTAGGACGAGCATTTGTCATTGGTCAAATTTGCTTACAATAATTTGTAACACTCAAGAATTCAAATGGCTCTTTATGAAGCACTGTATGGAAGAAGATGCAAAACTCCTATATGCTAGGATGAAGAAAGAGAAAGGAAATTAATAGGACCAGAGTTACTTCAAATGACAGTCGACAAGCTCATTCTAGTTAAGCAAAGGCTTAAAGCAGCTCAAGATAGAATGAAAAGCTATACTAATGCACACCGAAAGGAAATGGAGTATAGAGTTGATGAGAAATTCTTTCTTAATACATCTCCTGGGAAAGGAGTTCTGAGGTTTGGCAAAAAAGGCAAGTTGAGCCCAAGATATGTGGGTCCTTATAAGATTGTTGAGAGAGTTAGACCACTAGCCCATAGGTTGGCACTTCCACCAGAATTGTCACAGATACATGATGTATTTCATGTTTCCATATTGAGGAGGTACAGATCAAATCCCTCTCATATCATTTAGACCACTCAGGTTCAGTTGGGAGATGATCTAACTTATGAGGAGACACTAGTTGAGATTTTGGACACTAAGGAAAAGGCCCTCAGGAACAAGATAGTTGAACTAGTTAAAGTCCTGCGGAAAAAGCATTCTACAAAAGAGGCCACGTGGGAGCCTTTGGAGGATATGAAGGAGAAATATCCATACCTCTTCAATGACTCAAGTAAGAAATTTGGGGACAAAATACTTTTAAGAAGGGGAGAAATGTTGGGACCGAATATTTTTTATTATTGTTAAACATGATTTAATTAAATTATGAGACCTTGATAGATTAATTATTTTTAGAGTTAATTAGTATTTCAATGTTGGTAGGATTTTAGTACTTTAGTTAATTGAATTAAATTAGTAAGAGTGTAGTGTAAAAAGGAAAATTTTGGTACCACTTACGTTTAAAAGCCATAAAGCATTAAAGGAAAAGCAAAGTGGACATTTTACACTCATTAAGGGTAAAATTGGAAGAAGGAAGTGTTGTCTTGCATTTGAGAGGGAAGAAAACGTGAACGAGAGAAAGAAGTGAGTGTGTCATGGAGAAGAAAGAAAGAAGAGAGAAAGGAGTTAGGTTTCATCTTTTCTTAGTTTTTAAAAGTGAATTTAAGGTTGTGCAAGAAGAGAAAAAGAAAGAGGAAGAGAAGAGCTTCCATTTGAGCCAATAATCTCATTAATTGGTGAAGATTCAAGGTAAGTTTAATTTTAATCCTTTCAATTTTTAGAAGGGTTTTAGTATATATAGCTTAGGAAATGCATAGGCTTAAGTATTCTATAATCAATTTTATTGAATGTGCTTTGTAGGTTTTCAATTTCCATTCCTATTGCATGGGAAATTTTGCCAATCTTAAAGGAAATCAAGAAAGGCAAGAGGAGCAAGAGGAGGGGCACCCTCAAGTAAGTTTATAAGAAAGGATATCAAGGTGGGTTAGATGTTTATAATTGAGTTACTCAGCTATAATTGTTTTTCCAAATTTTGGAGTTAAAGGACTTTAAATTGCTTCATAAATGTTGCATTTATTACTTTTTATATGATTTAAGAATTGCTAAATATTTGGTACATGAATTTCGTTGATGAATTATAAAATTGAGATGGAAATGGTAATTGAAAATATATCATCCTTTTAGGAATTTTGTTTCCAAAATGTGCCTTTTTGGGTAATATTTTTACAAGCATGAAATTCATGTTTTATGTGGGTTAGTGGTGGTCCATTCTATTATGTCACGTGCATGTTGAACGTGTTAAAGGCTTCTCCTGCCTGCTCACTAGTGGCATGGAGCTCCTTCACGGACTCCCTCATGTTTACAAACTACGTAAAATCATTATGTGGCCTTGTGATAGTTCGTTTTGTTATTATAGGAGATTCGCAAGAACTCCCATATGGACCTACCCAAACAGTCTTGATTGCTTATATGTTTATGATGTGTTGACAAGTTTTGAAGAATGCATGACTTATGTTATTTGTGAGTTGTTTAACAAGTTGAGAATTCGAGAAATATGTGTTTTATGGATTAAATGCAAATGCAAATGTGCCAGGGAAATGAACATTTTCAATGGTTTTGCTTATTCTCCTTTATAAATTTGTTACCTACGAGCTTTTAAGCTCCCCCTCATTCTTCCCCATATCCAGGTGATGAGCAAGAGATCGAGTGACCAAGAGTCAAGGCATCACTCCGAAATCTGCATATTTTGTTTTGAAGCTAGTTTAGGTAAAAACAAAAGGCTTTAGTTGCATTTCGAGTATTTTGTGTTCATGTATCTTTTGTAATTTGGATTTTGACACAATTTTGTATTGTGGCTTGAAATGACAATTAAAGCCTTGTAAAACTCTTTTCTTTGTTATTAATGAAATATATTTGTGTTTTAGCTTATGAATTTCCAAGTTTTTGTATTGCATTCATTTGGCTTTCCAATGAGATAGTGTATGAAACTTTTAGGATGTTAGAAATTGTAGGTCGAGATATATATATATTTTCTATGTGTGATTTTGCATTGTTTGATGTTGGGGTCTGGGTCGAGGATTTAGGGGTTTCGTCGTAGTGAACCTTTCCTAAGAGCGACTCTCACTTATCTATGGAAACTTCATCGTGGCAAAGGAAAAACTTTTTTCGTGGTGTATTTTTCCCGAAAGGGCTTGGAATTAATCAGTAACTTTACTGCAAAGAAGTTTTGAACTTTCAACGCAATGTATTTTTCTTGAGAGGGATTGGAATTAATCAGGAACTTCACCGCAACAAAGTCTCAGACTTTTGCTACGACATATTTTTCCCAAAGGGTCCTTGCGAGTGCTCCCATTGTTTCGTGGTGGTGAACCCGCCAAGAGCTCAATACATTTTAATGATTTGTTGTTCTCAAACCTCTTATAGAAGCTATTAATCGTAACTTAATCTATTAACCTGAGTTTTCCCATAGGTTGTGTTTAATTAAGATATGATTGTTAATTAAAACTAGCCACCAAGTAACCTAGGATACGATCTCTAGATTCAATTGGGTAGCCACTTTACAAATTAGGAAAACGGATTAATCAAGGCAACAATCACATACGATGTATCATTCAGCCTATGTTATGTTATCCTTAATGATTGCAAACCATTAACGACTACAAATGAATTTCAATATAACAATTATAAATTATACTGAATATTCTAACAATCGGCATATAATAAAAGGATCCAATGAATGTATTAAAATCATCTTTTCACAATACCCAAATCCATCCACATTGAATAACATAATCAATTTCTAAATACAAAGAAACAACAAATACAATGAAGGAAAACTTAACTAGGTGGTCGGTATTGATATTGCCTCCAAACCGGTGTTAGGAAACTACCCCTCCATGGGTCTTCTCATGGAAGAGATCTTACCTCCCTTGTTGTGCTCTCTCAAAGCTTCCGAAGGTCCCTCATGATTTAGCCCAACTAAAAATATCTTCTACTGTTTTATCTTGGCCAAAACTCCCCTATTCTTTCATGTCCCTTTTATAAATGCAGTTTTTATAATGAAAATTAAGGATGGGTGGGCTATCATTATGTCACATCCGTGACTTGGTTTGTCACATGAGTGACATATATGCATGTATATTGCACAATTGTGAGTTTTAACTCATGAATATGCAATAATTTTTTCATGGTTATGAGTTATTCTTTCCAATTATCTTCCAATTGATCTTTTCCAGCTTTTACTCTTTAAGTGCAATAGTCTTCTTTCGTTTCCATTCAAATTTTCATGTTTCCATTCTCCTATTGTTGCGTTGTCTTCATTCTTGGCTATCGTTTTGGTCCTTGTTTCCACTCTGTTAGCACATTTTCGTCTCTCCCAACCTATTGCATACATATTCTCCTTACTTGTGCATTTCATACTCCATGTCTCTTGCATGTAAAAACATGAACATGTTTCTGTGTTTTGCTTCATGCTTTCAGCTGCTATATGCCTTAATCCATCTTCAATCTAACATAAATTACTATCTTGCATAAGGGTGACAAATAACTCACACAGCCTTGACACAACACTCACAGTTGTGCAACTTTTCCATTAGGCTGTACACAATTTGATCCTTCATTCTTTTATGCTTTATCTTGCCTTCGATTGTTCTAATATTCTTCTTTATTGTTTCATGACGACAAGTGGATGTGAATCTTCAAAGTTAACTCAGTTTAACTCCTTTGCTTTAAATTGTGCCTAAAACCACATATGATTCAAAGTACCTTAAGCAATTTCAAGTCCTTAATCACTAAATGCTATGGAATAATTATATAATCAATTAGGCACATATTAGGACCCTTTGTTATACAGGAAGTCAAAGAATTCTTCCTTAAAGGGACCTTCCTGAAAGAGATGAATAGAACCTTTGTCTGCTTGATTCCTAAATGCTCCATCCCCACACATTTTGGAGATTTTAGACTTATTGCGTCTACTAATTTCCTCTATAAGATCATATCCAAAATACTTGCTTCAAGACTAAACAAACCCTAACCAATTGAACAATGATAACTAAGGAACCTTTATGCAAAATAAATATATAGGAGATAACATTATTATTGTCCAAGAGCTCCTAAAAGTTTACTCCATGTCAAATTACTCTCCAAATTGCACAATCAAAATTGATTTCTACAAAGCTTGTGATAGTGTGAGTTGGGATTTCATATGGACATTAGTGATGCCTCACAGATTCCTAATTATCTTTATAAAATGGATCAAAGTGTGTATCTCATCCTCCTTTTTGTCTATTTTGATCAATGGCACTCCTACGACACTCTTCAAGGTAGCAAGAGGTCTTAAGCAAGGGAACCATTTGTCCCCCTACCTTTTCATTTTTTATATGGATACTCTTAACTCTCTTATCAAGCATGAAGTGCTCAATAATCCAAACTTTAGGTACTGTGCCAAATGGAAAAAGATTGATTTAACTAACCCATGTTTTACAGATGATCTTCTTTTATTTTGCAAGGCCTCGATGGACTTCATAAAAAGTTTTATGGAACCTCTTAGAAATTTCAAAAACTTCTTTGGGATACATTTCATCCTAACAAAGAGCCATTTTCTCCTATCCATAAAAGCTACTGCCTAGAGATCTCTGATCTCCCAATCAACTAGAATGCAATTTAAACGGACACCTGTATTGTATCATAAACCTCCAGTCTTTACTAAAAGACTATTATATATGGAATGCATTCCAGTCTTAGAGAAAGCATAGAGAAGGATTAGTTTTTAGGTTGATAATTCTCTGTCCTATGTGGGGAAGGTGTAACTCACCAAATTAGTGTTAAACTCTCTCCATATTTGTTGGAGCTCTCACATCTTTCTTTCTTAAGGTATTATCAAAACCACTAAAAAAATCCTCATTAACTTTCTATAGAATCACCCAAATGGTGAAAAAGGCTTAACTAAAGTGAAATGGGTTGACATCTGTTTTCCCAAAGATGAAGGAGGTTTAAACATAATTCCTATGAAAATAACAAATCAAGCTCTAATCTTGAAAAGACTATGGTGTATTCTCATGGATGAAAGCTCACTTTGGGTGAAATGGCTCCACTCTTATTTTCTTAAAGAAAGAAGCCTACGGAGTATTAAAAATCAGCCTCATACTCTCATTTTCTCATCTAGATCCTAAAGTTGAGGGATTAAGTACAAGAAGGGATCTGTTGCAAAATTGGGAATGGTAACTTGACATATGTCTGGTTTGATAACTAGTATAACTTGGAACCTCTCATACATTATTATAGAATCTAAGTAGTCCCTATACCGTTTCACTCAAACATAAAGTCAACTCATTGATTATAGAGGGCACTTGGAATTTTCCTTAAAACTTAAGGCACCTCTAACCATCATATCTTCCTCATCCTAACTCTTTGCACACATTCTATAACACACCACATTTATAGGGTATATTCCCAAACGTAATGACGATATTCAAGAATATACTCTATGAGGATGGTATACAGGGGCAAACATATCTTAAGCAACTCATATTTTAGTTAGGCCTATTTATATACAAACATATTCAATTAGAAAAGTTATTACATTTTATAATTCATGTGTACATAATACAATAGTTGCATAATGCAATGCTTAATAAAAATTAAATGAATACATATGCAGGTGCTAACTGATCCTGACCCCTAACTCATGCTCATTTGTAGTGGCTTAACTCCAACTGGTCTGATTGGATAACTCCCTAAACATGAAAAGCCATGTTGTAGTTTTTGATGAGTTTTGCGAACTCAATGAGTGAACCATCATTAATGATCTCACTCAAGTCAAATTCATAAATATAACACAACCAAACAATTTCACAAACATTTTCCATCTCAAACATAGTGAATGTCACACATTTCACATACATTCTTTCAGAACATGTATAATCTAATCAATCACAAATTTAGAAAAGGTTTCATAACCATAAATATACAAATACAGATGCATATGAGAGTCCTAATTTGTTATTATTTGTTGTGATCGAGCGCATTTCAGATACAGATACAGATACTAGCATATTAGGCTCAATCAGATATAAAAATCTCTATGCTTAAGGCTCTTTTAGACTAGCTACTCTGATCACAATGCCTTTATTTAAACATGCATTTTATGAAATACATCAAATAACAAAATATGCCATGTATAGCATTAACTTTTAATACACAAATAAAATCTCATATTCATCCAACCTAAGTCTGGCATTCAACTTTCATTAAGTATACAAATATCATTTAGAATTCAGAAGCAAATAGAACACTTCCAATACATTCCTGAATATCAAACTCCTAAGACCATCAAGGTATAGAATTCATAAATAAATCACAAACAGTTCAACAATTACAAGTTAAACACTATAAATCAATCCTGGGAAGATCATCTAGGTTGATTCACAGTACGCTCCCATGTATGCTATTACCTGGATGGTTCGGCAATGTATTGGACCAATGGAGGTTGACAAATTAAATCCCAATTATGTTTTGATAATAATAAAATGTATAGAATTTGTTAAGAAA